>JAJPUD010005412.1:29230-101649 GCA_023553655.1 Myrmecobius fasciatus
AAGCAAATAATAGTTTACTCATACCAATATTTGACTACTCTGGGAATTAGCAGAGATGAGTTATAAACCTCTAAACATCATTTCAGCCAATGGGTTTGACCTCCTCCTCAAAGGGTCCTTTTGCCAAGATGAGCTAACAAACAAAAAAGTTTTGCTATTTTGTATTCCTTCCTCTTCCTGCTACCCCTTAAAAGGAGGTAACAGTCATGATTGAAATGACTAAGGGGAAGGAAACAGGATAGAAGTGGTGACTATCAAGGAAGTCTACATAGAGAATCATTAGGCTCTGAATAGCCCAACATGGGCTAGAACTATCTTCCTCTTTTCATGAATGCTATGGACTGATTCAAGGCTCTTCCTTTAATTGTGTGTGTGTGTGTGTGTGTGTGTGTGTGTGTGTGTGTCGCGCATGAAAAAGATTTTCTTCTTTAAAAACAGCAACAAAGCAAACACAAATACATGTGTCTCAGAAATGGCCACAAGTCTAAAAGTAGTTAAGAGCTGAAATTTAAATCTCATTCAAATATTATGTATGTTCTTCTTCACAAAATAAAATTCTCAACTTTCTTGACATTGTATTTTCAATTGAATGCAAAGCAGTACAATTCTTAATGTGTTTCTGTGCACTTGAGAAACAATTTATGTGTTCCCAAGTGACCATTTAAAATGTCCACAAATTCAGAAGCTTCTCTTTTAAAAAGTGTGCTGTCCATTGTCTGCTTTTTATTTGCAAGTTGTTTGGTGTTTGTTTTACTACACAAGAACAGAGTTCCTGTCTTTTCTTCAAGGTCAGACGCCCCATTAAACTGTCACTACTTATGAAGTATTAATTTATTCAGGGCCTTGCAGAGAAAATGACCCCATATGCCTTTGCCAGTTATGGGAATGAAGTTTCCAACTCAAGTCTCTTTGGGGTAAAACATCTCTTCCATTTCCCATCATCTTGCCTTATTAAACCTTATTAAATTTTATGGTTTACCATAGTGAAATGTGTGCCTAGGTAACATAATAATTTGGACAAGGTCATTTATTAAGTTGTACTGTAGTACGTAGCACTCAAGACTATGTTTAGGTTCTTAGTATTTATTTGACTTCATCATCTATTCAAAATCACTGCTCACAATTCCCCCACCCCTTTTTTTAGTTTTTTAAAAAATTTATCCAAATGCCCTTTTGACTTTCTAGAAATAATTACATGACGTCATAGAAATATAAAACAAATTTATTTATTTATTCATTATTTTAGCTTTTAGAAAAGGTTATTATTAATAAGTGGTACAATGGGAAGAGTTGATATAAAATATTTCTCCCCACCCCCAAAACAATAAATGAAAGATCTGTGACATTCTTCCCCCAGGTAGATATAGAGTCTAAGGGAAGTGAGTTCAAGGTTAGAGATCACGGGTGTCCCATTTACAACTCCTGGTTGCTGGAATTCTTTTATGAAGTGATTCCAAAGTTCCTCTCAGACAAGCTGTAAGTCTTTTTGTAGAGCCTTAAGTCTAGTTGTCCTTGGTTCCCAAAAGTGTGGTACAGATATGGCACACTGCCAAGTATTGATCCTGGGAAATCATGTAGAATAGTGGTGGGAAGATGGGAAATCCCAAAGCTTCTGAACCTCTTGAAGCCAAAAAGTCTTATTTCAATCAAAGAGGGGAGATGGCAATGGGAGTGAGGGATGGGGGAGGGAAGATGGAAAGATACCTGGCTAAGTCTAAGACTAATTCCTTTACTCTGTCCCCCATTCCCAACAGGAGAACATTCATTTAAAATAGATTGCAAGGTAAATGACAAGGAACTAAAATTAGAAGCAGCATTTGCCAAAACAAATGTCTGCAGCACACGTCAAAAGCCATAGGACGATTCTCTTGGCAGGGTGTTAAAAATCCGTTTTAGGGAAAAGTCTTTCTGCCCAGTCATCTGCTTATTCACCTCCATGAAGCAACAATAATCTTGGGAACACTGACTTCTTAGAGTAGGAGCAGTTTAAGGATCCTTGCTTTCAGTAACAATCTCTTAAACTTCTGACAGATCTTCTCTTATGGCTTCTCACCATCATCACTGTGGTCCAAGTGGGATGCTAAAATTCAAGGCACAGCTACCATTTTCTTTTTTCCCTGTTACCATGTTTCTCTTTTCTGTCTCTCTTACCCCATGGGTTGTAGAAAAATAGGCAAGCTAATGCACAGTTAGTAGAGATGTATAGGTAAAGAGTCATTTTAGAAAGCAAAGGAAAATGCTCTCCTCATTCAAATTACTAAACTGAATATTCTCCTAGTCAATAATACCATCCATCTCCCTCCCACCCCTCAAAAGAGCAAAGAAAGAAAAAAATGGACCCATATAGTTATGCAAAATGTTTATAAGCAGGGTTTTTTTTTTAATTTGTTATTGTTATTTGTTTTTTTTTTTTTTTTGTAGTGGTAAAGAATTGGAAACTAAGGGAGCAACCCTCAATTGAGGATTCAGATTCAGATTCTTTTGGAATCTGAATGAAATATTATTGCATAATAAGAAACAATAAAAGGAACAGTTGCAGAGAAACTGGGAAGACATAAATAATAGGAATCAGAGTGAAGTGAGTAGGGCCAAGAGAATAATTTACATTAGCAACTATTGCAACAACAAACTTTGAAAGACTTAGGTATTCTGATTGATTAGATGACTAACCATGAGTCCAAAGGATTAATGATGACATGACCAATACCGGAATTTGTTTTGCTTGATTGTATACCTCTTACAGGGATTTTTTTTTCTTTTTCTTTTCCATTGATAATCAAAGGGGAGGGTGATTTTTCTGTTAATAAAAAAAATACAATTAAAATTTAAATCTTGTCATGTACTTTCTCTTATAGGACCTTACCTAGAGCTCTAGGCCCTGATAAATATCTTGGAAGTGAAGGAGGTAGTATTATATAGTGGAAAAAGAAAAAAAAAAATCAACAAATGAAGAAGTCATGAGGGGTGGGCAGTGGGTCCAAGTCCTAAATTTGTCATTTACTACCTATGTGACTTTAAGTAAATTACTTTTAAGCAATTCTCATCTATAAAGTAGAAGTAATTTCTGGTTGTTGCAAAGTTGTTATGAGAAAAAATAAATGCAAAGTACTTTGTAATTGTCAAGTGCTATAGTAATGAGAAGCCAGGTATTACTGTTACTTCTAAGGGACTTTTTATTCACTCTGGTTTACTTTAACTGTATGTCTCCAATTATGATTTTTTTTTAAACTATGGCAAAACATGTTTTTCTTTTCCAGGGAAAATTCCCCTAATTGATGCTACTACCTTTTCAACATGTCGTGAAATCAATATCACCATTTGTTGTTTTTCAGAAAAGGTCTTGAACAATGGAATTTTAATTCAACAAATGACAACCCTATTTGCATAATATTTCCTTTCTGGTTTTTAACCAACATACAGAGTGACATCATGGGCAAAATACAAGAACTAGAAGTCAGAAAAATCTTCATTCATTAATTACTTGATCAGCAGTTGATTTCTCGAGAAAGGAAACTACCAATGGCCTCAGTTTTCTCATCTGTAAAATGGGAATAGTCTGGAGGAGAGTCAATAAATTAGGCGAATTTAAGGAAATTTTAAAAATACTTTATTTCAGAAATATGGACATGTTGTAATAATGTATCATAGAAACCATGAGTGACCAAATCTTCAGCCATAATACCAAGAGTATATACTAATGAGTAATTCACTTCAGAAGATTTCTTGACTCTATTCTTTCACCGTAACAGATTAGAGCATTTCCAGTCCTTTATAGATATTTTCTTGTGGATCAATTTTCTGGTGATTAGACTAGCTGCAAAACAGTTCTACATTCCATCACAAAGTTAATATTGAAAATCTATCAGATTAGCAGGACTTGTTGCTCTTCCAGTCCAACCTGGATTGAAAATCCAAGGTCACCCTTAAGTCATGATGGAACAGAATATCAGAGTAGCATTCTAATGGCAGAGTAACATAATTTCTGAAAAAAATTATTGGTTCCTTCTACCTAAAATACAAAACAGGAATTGTTTCAATTTTGAATTTTGTATTCTTAATTGATGATACATAGTAGGTGCTTAATAAATACTTGTTTGATTGATACCTGTATTGTGCTACTGTGAGGATGAAATATAACTGTGAAAGAGCTCTGAATGTGAAAAGTAGTCCTTACTGGAAGATGCTATTGCTGTTAGGGACTTGAATATCTGCTTTTTTTCATAGCACTGTTACTGCTTAGTCATCCATATCAACCCTATGAATTATTCTTACAAAGTTAAATGCATTGACATTCAAATCAATTCAATTCAACAAGACTTACTAAGCACCTTCCAGGTGTGCAGCACTGCATTAAACCCTGGAGAAAATACAAAGTTTAGGTAAAACTAAAACTCTGCCCTCATAGAAGAGGGTCTTTAAAGTATGGGTAGTTTAGTCTATAAAGATAAGAAGCAAGGGCACTTAAGAGAAAGGGTATAGTGTGAGCAAAAGCATGGAGCAAAACAACTTCTCTAGCTAAATCTAGCTGGCACCAGTTATAATTTTATGCAGTAGGCATTACCCTCAAAAGATTAAATCTAGGGGCAGCTAGGTGGAGCAGTGGATAGAGCACCAGCCCTGAAGGCAGGAGGACCTGAGTTCAAATCAGACCTCAGACACTTAACACTTTCTAGCAGTGTAACTCCGGGCAAGCCACTTAACCCCAATTGCCTCAGCAAAAAGAAAAAAAAAAAAAAGAAAGAAAGAAAAAGAAATTAAGAGTATCCAAATATTTTTGAACTGAAGAGTAAGATGATTAGATCAAACATAGGAAAGAATCTGATTCAAGGACAAGGAAATAAATGTGAGAAAACTAAGAAAACTGTTGAAGTTGTCAAATGAGATAACATGCATATATATGTATATATATATATATATATATATATTTCTCTGGAAAATATATGTATATACACATACATCTAATATATATGTATATATGTATATGTATTTTATGGAACAAAACCTTTTTAGCATCCTCAATTATTTTTATTTTATTTTTTGCTTTTTGCTGAGGCAATTGAGGTTAAGTGACTTGCCCAGGGTCACACAGCTAGGGAATGTTAAGTGTCTGAGACCAAATTTGAACTCAGGTCCTCCTGACTAAAGGGCTGGTGCTCTATCCACTGTGCCACCTAGCTGCCCTACAGCCTCAATAATTTTTAAGAACATTAAGGAGTTGTGAGACTAAAAGATTTGAGAATTGCTGCACTAATCTCTAAGTTCCCTTCCAACTATAAATCCTCCCAATACACCAACCACTTTGCCCTGTCCCACCTACTATAGTTTTGAAAGGTCCTGGTTTTTTCCTCATACATCAATGATAACTATGCATTTTTGCCTACTCCTTTCAAAATTATTACCCTTGACCTATATTTGAAGGCTACTAGTGAATGCTAGCTAATACAGCAGCAAGAAGTCAGCAAACTACTCTTCTTTTATTACTTTAATGCAACAAGGTCATTGTTTGTTTGTTTAACTATCTGGTTCCCCTTTGATTAAAGCCCTTTAATAAATGAACCTGTGTTTGGATTTTACGAGTATGTTTGAATTTCTTTCTCACCAGGAAGCTCAGCTCTTAAGACAATACTTTCACATGTTAACACCTGTGAGCAAGGACAAGAGCCAATATTTAAATCAACAATTTGCCTTTGGGTAGTGGAGTGTAAATAGAGGAATTATTCATGACTTTTTTAATAGTTATTCACATGTTAAACTCTGGGTATTAGTTATACTACCCATGTTTTATTTGCCTGCCAATTCCACTCTTCCTTTTCATGTTTTTCCTCTGCTAGATTGTAATCACCCAGAGGCCAAAGACTGAATCTAGCTAGGTAAACTAAGAGTCTAGAGTTTGTTAAATTGGATTAGAATTAGTCTTTTAAAAGAAGATAAAGCATCAAGGTTTTTTGTTTGTTTGTTTGTTTTGTTTTGTTTTGTTTTTCTTGGTCTAGTGCACAAAAGAATTATCTGAGAGTCTGATCTGTGTGGACACATGTGTATGAAGCTGACAGTGAACTACAATGTCCTCTTTATATTTCAACTATTAATGCAAGTGGTTTTTATTTTATATTTTCCCCCATCATCCATCTCCACTTTTTCTTTTGAATAAGGTGTGAGATATTCAGTGACCAATGGAAAACACACTAATGAGCCAGGTATCTATCTGAAAAACTGAATGAAATATAAAATGTAAACAAATAATACTAAAATGGACATTGGAATTAACTACTCTCATTTAAAGCAAACTTCTCAAATTAAAAAAGCTTTTGTGCTTCCCTCATTTAATTATTCAAATCTAAGATGTTGTTAATCCCCCACTCAAAATTTGTTTTTCAATGCAAAAATAATTAGTAATAAAAACTCTGAATTATTAGTTTCATTATTTAATGACTTGTGGACAATAACCATGGGTAAATCAATTCACTTATCTCATATTCAGTTATCTATCTGTAAAATAGTAATAATTAACAAAAAAAATATGATTATCTCAACAGATGCAAAAAAAAATTTGATAAAATCCAACATCCATTCCTATTAAAAACACTAGAGAATATAGGAATAAATGGACTTTTCCTTAAAATAGTCAGTAGCATCTATTTAAAACCATCAGCTAGCATCATATGTAATGGGGATAAACTGCAACCATTCCCAAGAAGATCAGGGGTGAAACAAGGTTGCCCACTATCACCATTACTATACAATATTCTTTGGCAATAAGAGAAGAAAAGGAGATTAAAGGAATCAGAGTAGGTAGTGAGGAAAACAAATTATCATTCTTTGCAGATGATATCTCTAGAGAACCCTAGAGAATCAACCAAAAAAAAGTATTAGAAATAATCCACAACTTTAGTAAAGTTGAAGGATACAAAATAAATCCACATAAATCATCAGCATTTTTATACATCACTAACAAAATCCAACAAGAGATACAAAGAGAAATTCCATTTAAAATAACTGTCAATAGTATAAAATATTTGGGAATCTATCTGCCAAGGGAAAGTCAAGAACTATATAAGCAAAACTAAAAAACACTTTCCGCACAAATAAAGTCAGATCTAAACAATTGGAAAAATATTAAGTGCTCTTGGATAGAAGAAGCAAATGTAATAAAGATGACAATACTACTTAAACGAATCTATTTATTTAGTGCTATACTTATCAAACTCCTAAGAAATTATTTTACTGACCTAGAAAAAATAACAACAAAATTCATCTGGAAGAACAATAAAATATTTGGGAATCTATCTGCCAAGGGAAAGTCAAGAACTATATAAACAAAACTAAAAAACACTTTCTGCACAAATAAAGTCAGATCTAAACAATTGGAAAAATATTAAGTGCTCTTGGATAGAAAAAGCAAATGTAATAAAGATGACAATACTACTTAAACTAATCTATTTATTTGGTGCTATACTTATCAAACTCCTAAGAAATTATTTTACTGACCTAGAAAAAATAACAACAAAATTCATCTGGAAGAACAAAAGGTCAAGAATTTCAAGGGAATTAATGAAAAAAAAAAAAAAAAAAGAAAAGAAAATGAAGGTGGCCTAGCTGTACCAGATCTAAAACTATATTATAAAGCAGTGGTCATCAAAACCATTGGTACTGGCTAAGAAACAGAGTAGTTGATCAGTGGAATAGGTTAGTTCACAGGACAAAATAGTGACTATAGCAATCCAGTATTTGACAAACCCAAAGACCCCAGCTTTTGGGATAAGAACTCACTATTTGACAAAAACTGCTGGGAAAATTGGAAACTAGTATGGCAGAAACTAGGCATTGACTCATACCTAACACCATATACTAAGATAAGGTCAAAATGGATTCATGATCTAGACATAAAGAATAATATTATAAACAAATTAAAATAACATAGGATAGTTTACCTCTCAGATCTGTGGAGGAGGAAGGAATTTGTGACCAAAGAAGAACTAGAGATCATTATTAATCACAAAATAGATAATTTTGATTATATTAAGTTAAAATGTTTTTGTACAAACAAAACTAATGCAGACAAGATTAGAAGGGAAGCAATAAACTGGGAAAACATTTTATATTTCTGATAAAGGCCTCATTTCTAAAATATATAGACAATTAACTCAAATTTATAAGAATTCAAGCCATTCTCCAATTGATAAATGGTCAAAGGATATGAACAGACAATTTTCAGATGAAGAAATTGAAATTATTTCTAGTCATATGAAAAGGTGCTCTAAATCACTATTGATCAGAGAAATGCAAATTAAGACAACTCTGAGATACTACTACACACCTGTTAGATTGGCTAAAATGACAGGAAAAGAAAATGATGAATGTTGGAGGGGATGTGGGAAAACTTTGACACTGATACATTGTTGCTGGAACTGTGAATGGATCCAACCATTCTATAGAGCAATTTGGAACTATGCTCAAAGAGTTATCAAACTGTGTATACCCTTTGACCCAGAAGTGTTTCTATTAGACCTATATCCCAAAGAGATCTTAAAGGAGGGAAAGGGCCCCACATGTGCAAAAATGTTTGTGGCAGCCCTTTTTGTAGTGGCTAGAAACAGGAGATCATTATACACGGCAACAACAAGACTATATGATGATCAATTCTGAAGGACATGGCTCTCTTCAATAATGAAATTTTTTAAACCAGTTCCTATTGTTTAGTGATGAAGAAAGTCGTATATACCCAGAGAGAGGTCTGTGGGAACTGAATGTGGACCACAACATAACATTTTCACTCTTTCTGTTGATGTTTGCTTGCATTTTTTTTCCTTCTCTTTCTAGATCTGATTTTTCTTGTGCTGCAAGATAACTGTATAAATATGTATACATATATTGAATTTATTACATATTTTAACATATTTAATATGTATTAGACTACCTATCATCTAGAGGAAGGGATGGGGGGAAGAAGGGAAAAATTTGGAACAGAAAGTTTTGCAAAGGCCAGTGTTGAAAAATTACTCATATGTTCTGTAAATAAAAAGCTTTATTAAAAAATAGTAATAATTATAATAAGAATAACAGGGGCATCTAGATGGCAGAGTGGATAGATCAATAGCCTTGGTGTCAGGAAGACCTGCATTTAAATTCAATCTCAGATACTGGATATTTCCTATCTGTGTGATCTTAGGCAAGTCACTTAACTCCATTGCCTTGCAAAAAAACACCTGCTTCATAGGATTGTTGTCAGGATCAAACACGATAACACATAAAGTGCAAAGTTTCATAGAAATTCAGGTGATTAAGAATTATGCAACATAATTATAATAATAACCAGCAGAATAGCAATAATAATCTCAGTTAGCAATTATATTGTGTTTTAAGGTTTGCAGAGTACTTTGTTATTTTGTTCTATAACTTTGTTCACTCACTTCCTGAAGTACCTTGTTTTCCTCATACAGAAAGCAAGATGAAACAGATGACCATATCCTGATCAAAATCTTAATGAAATTGGCCTGTGGAGGGTTCAGCACCATCAGTTTAAACAAACATTTTTGTTTAAATAAAAATGGTTTTGGCAGTTAATGCACAACCAAAATACATGATGGCTAAATTGTCTCCAATTCCCAGTGCTTAAATTATTTTCTCCTGTCACTTCATTTCATTCTCACAATGAAACTAGGGTAGGGCAAGTATAATTTATGGAAAAGCTAATTGACTCACCCAAGATCACACAGCTAGCTGGAGGCAGAGCCAGGACTTGGAGACTCTGAGTCCCAGCTGAAAGCTCCCTTTTTTTTCCCCCCACTGTAGGGGATTTTTTTGTTTTGCTAAAATGCCTGTGGTCCTGAAGGACTGCGGAATAATTGAGGCTTTAGTCAGCCTGGTTGGCAGCAGATTTCAATCTAGGCTTTCCCGGCAGAGCAGGAGATACTTTGCAAGACAATAAAGCCTTGATACAAATGATTCAGGCTCTCAGTTCTCCCTCTCAGAGGGTTTCCCTCTGAGTCAGGGGTAAGGCATTTTGGGTGGAGTGAGCCAGGCCAATCTGCAGTTCCAAGGCCTATGGATACCTGGACTGAGGAGATATTCAAGCTGAGGGAATGTCTACTGGCTACCTTGAGATTAAAAAAAAAAAAAAAAAAAACAGGACAAAAAAATTTATACCCACAACTTCATGGGAACAGGGAGTAACCCAGGAGAATCTTTTGCTGGGAGAAAAACAAGAAAGTTTCTAATCAAAACTGAGAGCTATTTAATCATGACTAAGGTAGTTCCTTGAGATTTTACCCTGAGGTCTCTAGAATTACAGAAAACAAGAGAGAATATAGAGCTGGAAGAGACTTTGGTATATGCCCCAGGTCTGGCTCACAATAGGAATAATTACAATAATAGGATTTATAGCACTTTAAGTCTACATAGCCCTTTCTACATATTAACTTATTTGTTCCTCATAACTACTCAATGAGCTAGATGCTATTATTATCTCCATTATTCAGATCAGGAGACTGAGTCTGAGAGAAGTTCAATACTTAGGATCACACAGCTAATGTCTGAGTCAGAATTCAAATTGAGGGCTTCTTGACTTCAGGCCCAGAACTCTTTCCAAAACATGACCTAGAAAGGAAATTTCTTGAGAAGAGGGCCTGTTTTGTCACGGTCTTTGTGACCCCAACATAATGCCTGGAACAACATAGGTGCTTAATAAATGCTTATTCCTTGAATGAGAAAACTGAGATGGGGAGAAGGGAAAGGTCTTGTTCCAGATCACCCACTGAACAAGGGGTAATGACAGGTTTTCTCATTCTAAAACCAGGACTCTCTTCAGAACAGCAAATTGACAAAGAAAATGGGACTTAAGAGCTGGGAAGAACCTTAAGGACGACTGAATCCAACCCTGACTTTATATATAAAGAAAATCTCAACCTAAACTCAGTGAATGGCAACACATTTAGGAAAGCTGACTCCAAAGTCAGGACTCTTCCAATTATACCCTATTACCCTTATATCAGATAGAGCACTACTACTAATAATAGTAGCTAAGCTGAAAATCCCTTGCTTGATTTTACTGTCTTTGCTAATTATCATCTCTTTCTCTTCTGTCCTTTACTCCTTGAAAAAGTCTTCTACACTAGCTGCCTTTACTTTTCCTTTCATGCTTCCTTGCAATCTGGTTTCCAAGTTTGTCATTCCATTAAAAAAAAAGTATCTGTTCCCAAGTTACCTATGATTTACATCCAATGGCTCTCCTAGACCTTTCTGTGGCTTTAGCCACTGCTGACCAATTTTCCTCTGTGATATTTTGTTTCTCTGTTTTCCTGATACCATACATTCCTCTTCCTACCCTCCATCTCCTTTGCTACATTTTCTTCCAAATCACACCCTGTAATAGTAGGTATCCCTCAGGTACTGTTCTGAGCCTTCTTCTCTCATCCCTTTATACTACTTTATTTCTGATCTCATCAGCTCCCGTGGATTTAATTACCTCCCTATGCTGATGACTCTCAAATCTACTTTGTTTGTCTCAATCTCTCCTGATCTATAATTTTGCCTCTCCAACTAACTGCCTTTCAGACATCTTGAACTGAGTCATCTTAAACTCAAAATGTCCAAAACAGTATCTTTCCCCCTATATATTTAACACCCCCTTCCCCTCCCCATCAATTCCTATTACTGTAAAGGGCAACCTTAGCCTCCAAATCCTTCAGGCTTTCAGCCTAGGAGTCATCCCAGATTCCTCACTATTTCTTACTCTCCATACCCAATCTGTTGCTAAGGCCTGTTGATTTCACCTTCCAATATCTCTGGAATATCCCTTCTCTCCTATGACACCACTCTTACCCAGGTGTACATCCTCATCACCTCATTACTGGACTATGACATAGCCTGTTGGTGAATCTGCCTGCCTCAATTTTTTCCATGCATCATCCTCTATTCAACCACTAAAATGATTTTCCTAAAAGACAGGTCTGGGGGCAGCTACGTGGTGCAGTGGATAGAGCACCAGCCCTGAAGTCAGGAGGACCTGAGTTCAAAATCTGGCCTCAGACACTTAACACTTCCTATTTGTGAGATCCTGAGCAAGTCATTTAACCCCAATTGCCTTAGGGGAAAAAAAAAAGACACTTCTGATCATATCAACACCCCTGCTCAATAAACCTCCATGGTTTCCTATTTAAATACAAAATATTGGATTTGACATTCAAAGCCTTTCTACCTCTTCAATCTTTTTGCACCTTACTCCTGGATATATACCTTTAGATCCAGTGGTTCTAAATCCTACCTTTCAAATCTGGTCATTTTCATTGATTCTCTTTCCTCACTGGAATCATCTTCTTCCTCTGTCCAATTGTTGATCTCCCTGGCTTCTTTCAAGTACCAACTAAAATCTTGTCTTCTACAGGAAGCCTTCTCTAACCTTTCTTAATTCCAGTGCTCTTTTTCTTTATTTGTCCTGTATATAATTTGTTTTGTATTTCATGTTTTCATGTTTTGTCTCCTTTGGATTGTAAGCTTCTCCAGGATGGGTCTGTCCTTTATCTCTTTTTGTATCACTAGTACTTAGTGATTATAATTCCTGGCACATAGTGAATGCTTGGTAAGTGTCATTGATTGATTAATAATGATAATAATAATCATAGCTGAAATTCATACAGTACTTGCTTTGTGGTTTATACTGTGCTTTTCTCACAATAATCCTGCGAGGTAGGTCTTATTGACATTATACTTTCTGTAATTTTGTTTCAGGGATATAATGTCCTAGAAAGGGCAAGAGACCAATGGAAAAAGGGAAAGAAAATCTAGTACGTAAATCAAGCAAAATAAAATCCAACTTGGCGATGTTCTGTATTTGCAGTTCTATTCTATGAGACTGAAAGAACAAGAGGCATTTAGTCAATCAGTCAGTAAAAATGTATTAAGTGCTTAGTACATATCAGCCAGTTTACCAAATATTGTAGTTACAAAAAAAGTCAAAAAATAGTCTCAGGTATCAAGAAGATCATAGTCTAATGGGAGGCAGACCAAAGGGAAGGGGCATTGGCTTTGGGGTCAAGGGATAGGGATTCGAATTATGCTTTTGTTATTTATAGCTTATGTGACCTTTCACAACTCAGTCTCTTTGGGTCTCAGCTCCTTCATGTGAAAAATGAGGAGAGTGAGACTAGAGGGCATCTGAGGTTCCTTCTGCCTCTAAATCTATAATTGTTATAAACACATAGATGAATACTATGTTCTATTTTACAAAACCTCCATCTTGCCTCTCATATTTTTAGAATAATCAGCATTTAAAAAGTAGTTTAAAGTTTTCAAAGCATTTTATGTGCATTTCTATGTTTGAATTTGAGCTTTACAACAACTCTGCAGAATGTTTAAAATATTATCATTCACATTCTACCAATGAAAAAAATCAGAAAAGTTAAAAAATTCCCCATAGTCTCACATTGGTAGCCAATTGTCAGAAGTACAGCCCAGACCTAGTGAATCATCCCCTGTCATGAGGCCTCTCAATAAAGGAAAAAACTGATTTATTATTTATGAAATTAAACTCCAATATGGAAAAAATATTTCATCAAGGTGTGATATTCTTAATAAGTTGTTGTTTTACATTTTTTTTCCTAGTCCTGTCCAGCCCCTCATAATCCCATTTGAGGTTTTCTGAGAGAGATACTATAGAGAGGTTTTACATTTCCTTCTCCAACTCATTCATTTTTCAGATAAAGAAACTGAAGAAATCAAGGTTAAACCCAGCAAAGTAGAGTCTTGACTCCAAGTACTACCTTCTATCTCTTGCTCCATCTAGCTGCACTTTTTTTATTTGTTTGTTTGTTTGTTTCTATGTTTGTTTTTGGGTAGACAATTGGGTTATACATATCACACAGCCCAGGGTCACACAGCTAATAAGTGTCTGAGGTCAGATTTGAACTCAGGAAGATGAATCTTCCTGCTTCTAGGCCTGGCACTCTTTGAGTCACCTAGCTCCTCTAATGAGAAGCCCTGGGTTGTAATCCTGGCCCTGGCCCTGGTTATGTGACCATAGGCAAGTCCCTTAACCCTCCTTACCTTTTGTTTTCTCATCTATAAAATAAGGATACTAATTTATTACCTATTTAAATTACTCTGGGAATACAAATTATTATTACCTATAAAAGCATGGTTCCTGTCCCCAGGAATCCTTCCATTAAAAAAGAAACAAGATTGATACTCAAATATAATTTTTAAAGCCCAATTTATAGTAAGTGCTTAATGAATAGTCTATTTGATAAAATGAGAATTCATGGAAAATAGCAGGCCAGAAATCAAAGGTCCCTGAAGGCTTTTCCAGTCTTTTGCTGTTCCTCACCCAGCACATTCTATGTCCAAATTTTGAGCTAGCCATACTTGGAATTTTCTTCCTTCTCACCTCAGTCTCCTGGTTTTTCTGACTGCCTTCAAAACTCTCAACCTTTGCAGGAAAACTTTCTATATTCCCTTCCTCATTCAAAATGGGAAATTCACACACACACACACATGCGCATGCACATGTTTCTATATATTATATATGTATATACATACACATATAAATATATGTGTGTGAGTGCACATGTTTATATATATACATATAAATGTATGTGTATGTGTAGATATAATTTCTTATAAATTCTTATCTCATATTTACACCGTATATATCCTGTAAGTACAGTGTTGTTTACAAGTTCTTTCCCCCATTAAAAAGGGCTTTGTTGTTTAATTGTTTTTCAGTGATGACTGGGGTTTTCTCAGCAGATTTATTGGAGTGTTTTGCCATTTCCTTCTCCAGCCCATTTTATAGATGAGGAACTGAGGTAACAGGGTGAAGTGACTTACATAGGGTCACACAGCTATTAAATGTCTGAAGTCAAATTTGAACTTAGGTTTTCCTGACTGCAGATCCACCTACCTGCTCCTACAATTAAGAAATGCTTATTAACTCATACATTTGCTTGTCTTTGGATCTCCAGTGTTTACTTAGTGAAGGACCTGGAACATAGGAGTCTTTAACAAGTGGAGCTAGGACAGTCCTGAGTTTAAATTAACCTTAAACACTTACTAGTTGTGTGACCTGGACAAATCACTTAACCCAACTGTTTCCCCATAAACAAACAAATATATAAATGCAAATAGATAGAGCAAGGGATAGAAGGCAGTTTTTGGAGTCAGGAAGACCTGAATTTGAATTTTATTTCATCTATCTATTTGCTAATCCCTACACCATTTAACTTCTTTTAGCCTCATTTTTCTGCTCTGTAAAACGGGGATGATAATAACATTTATGAGAATCCAATGAGTTAACATAGATAAGCAAAACACTGTATAAACTTTAAATGGCTGTATAAATGCTAGCTATCAGAACTGCTGTTATCATTGGCTGACTCCTCATTTGTTTTGGTTGCTATTGTCAAATACCTCTAAATTATCCTTATGACTTGCCTTTAAGTTAGAAATATAATGTAACCTTCTTAACATTGTCTTGGTTCCCATGGTCAGGCTGACAAAGTTAGGTGAAAAGGAACTACTCTGAGAAGAATTTGCACTTACAATCATGCAGAACTAACTATATCCAGAAATGACTGCTGGGGCAAAAAGCAAAAACCAACCAACCAAACAAACAAACAAAAAAAAATTAGTAAGACAAACAAACAAAAGCCTTACAATGTAATTCTTGGAGGTCTAGTGTTGATTGTTGGAATTAAAGAGAATATTGAAGGCAGGATGCTAATTATGATCAGTTCCTTTTCTTCCAAAATTCTGGCTGACATAAGACATTTGACCTTCCAATACTTTGCAGCCTGAAGGATTAGGCCCTTTAAGGAATTACAAAATTTGCTTGCCTGTAGGCCCTCTTGTGACAAATCATAGATGCTTTATAGCTTTGCTGATTCAGCAAGGCATTGGAGGTAGAAATGCTGATATATGTAGCAAGAGCAGATAATTTTCAAACTCCAACCTAAATTAATCACTTGCTCAGCTCATGTAGACTTGACCATTAGTAACAGAAAGGAGGATGGTGCAGTGAATAGTTTGCCAACCTTGGCCAAGTAAGGAAGATGGACCTGAGAGACTAAAAGTATGATTTTGGACAGATCCTCAATTTTCTCATCCATAAAATGGAGATAATAATAGCTCCTGCTTTCACAAGGTTGTTGTGAGCCTCACATGAGATAATGCATGGAAAGTACTTTTGTCAACCTTAAAGTATTACTATCATTATTATTATTATGTCCCATTACTTGCAAGTCAAAACACCATCCTGCTGATGTCATTGGTCCTCTTTGAGAACAAAGAATGAACAACATGATTGTGTTGAAAAACTATGTCTAAACAGAATTCCACAGGATTGAAAATTCCCTATTCCTGACAGTGAGGTGTTGGATAGGAAATATAGAAAGAGACAGATAGTTTTGGGTATGGACAATGTGGGAATTTGTTATGCTTGACAATGAATATCTATTTATCAGAGTTTTGTTTTTTATTTTCATTGGGAAGAGTGGGAGAGAAAGTAAATGCTTATAAAATTAAAGTAATAAACTGAAAATAAAAATAAATTAAATATGATTTTTTAAAAAATTAAAATAAAAAAGGAAAAGAATTCACGTGTTTCCTCCCCTCCAAAAGTAATCCAAGGTATATGAAAAAGCCCTAAATTTAAGAACTTTAAATATTTGGCATAGAACTTTGAAAACAAATCTGATAGTACAAGTTTTTTTTTAAACTTCTAAAATAGACTAAAACTGTCTGATTAATAAAAGCAGCTGACAGCACAAGAGGATGGTATGTCACATGGAGAACCCTAAGAACAAACACCATTGCTGGGGCAATATCTTCAATCTACTCTATCCAAGGCAGGAGAAGTGATGGTTTTTATGAAGTTCTTGCCTTTGCAGTCATTGCCTAAGCTCCAAATCAAGAATTAGAAACCCAGATGACTCAAGTGCCATTTGAAAAGGCTGCTTCTAAGGGGAATTGCGTGCTTTCAGAAGCCTTGTGTAGAGGGAAAGTTGTGATTAAGGATCTGTAATTTTTATTTGCAGGCTTTCAGTTCTGCTCTGATTAGGTTGAAACTCTAAGTTCCTTTTTTCATTTCCTTTACCCCGTGTATCATTGAAGGCCATCTTCATGGAGTTTCCTATGTAGCTCTTAATGGGCATTCTGATGACTAATTTCACATCTGCATCATTTGTAAGGAGAGTCTTTTTACCTAGTGTTAGGAGCCTGTTCCTTTGGCTGGCTGAGAGGTGAAGGATATAAAGGGAAAAAGATGGATCTGTTCAACCAATGAAGGGAAAAAAATAGATTTTTTTTCTCTTCTCCAGGATGTAACTAAGAATTTGATACTAAATGCAGAAGTATCGAATGGAAGAATATGTCATTTCAACTGTAAATGGCATTGTGGTTTTGAAGCCTTGGTAAAAATCGGAAGATTCAGGGGAACTTGAAACTTACCAGACATTTTTGGCTCAGAGATTAAAAATATAACTTCATTTAGAATCTGAGTGTTCCGAATGATAGTAGTATTCTCAGTAGAATTAGGGAGGTTTGGAGGAGGGGCTCAGGGTTTAGAGAGAAAGATGAATTCTGTTTTAAACATGTTGAGTTTGAAATGTGAATTGGACCGTCAGGTGATGTCCAGGATACAGTTACATAATCAGAGCTGGGCTTAATAAATGTTAGCTAACTTCACTTGACTTGAATTTTTGCCAACACTGTGCTTAGAATGCTGCTGTTGTTCCCCCTATCATCCTTGGTCAAAAAACAGGAGTGCAAATGGGGGGAAGGAAAGAGGGGAAAATGATGGGGGATAGAACTGTAATATCATTGTTGGGGTTCATAAAAAGAAAATTTCTTCTGCCAATGCATAGAGTACAGATTGACAAATTCTAGTCTGTGAGAGTGGCCTTCATCATTGAGAATGAATTGTCCTGGGGAAGATAGATTGTTGTTATTTGTCCTTAGTTCTTGAAGAGGATCATGAAATCAGGGAGTTGATCCCATGACATACAAGTAAATTGAATTTGAAGGAGGAAGAGCTGTGCAATGTTACCTGTCTCACTTTCCCCTCCAGGGCCATCTAGGTCCATTGGACAGATATAGATAAAATTTTACTGGAGATGGTCTTGGATGAAATTTGAGACCTTGGACCTTTTAGAGAAAGGTCTTAAATTTATATCTTCTTTCTCCTGAGATCTTCTCTCTATTTACTAGGCCACTCTCTCTTAGGAGAAAGTGAAAATTTAAAGAAAAAGCTATAAGATCCCTAAAATATGTACATATATATGTATTTTTTTTTAAAGCGGGCAGATACCTTTGTTTCTGCTCAAGTTATGCAGAACTGTCCACTTTAAACTCTGACCATAAAAAGCAAGTTTCAGGTAAATGATCACAAGTGGTGACACATGAAGCAGCAAGAGAGAAAGTTATATAGATGGCTGGGAAGATTTTGAGGAATACAGGACCATGAGATGAGATTTAATACAAAAACATTCCTAATGACTAGAAAGGTCTCCCAGGGTACATGTCAGAAGTTAATTACGGTCTTACTAGATTATAGCCTTTGTCCTTGAACTTGATATAATATCCATTTTGCTATATTGCTACTGCCTTCCACTGCAAAACTAAATTGCATTTTATTCGAGAATTTGGTAGATAGAGAAAAAAACTTTTTTTTGGCCTAAGCACTGTTGTATAAACAAAATTACATTCTTAAATACTTAAAAAAATGTAATCTCACTCACAATTTAAGTGCTATAGCTATTGTCTTAATGTCATATTAGAAAAAAAAAACTTGCCAGCTTCCCATAAAAACATCATATATATATATATATATATATATGTATATATATATATATATATATATATATATTTTTTTTTTAATGAAATGGAGTTTAGTAGTCTAACCTTGAAGTACAGAAGTAAACAAAACAAACAGGCCGGTTTTTGTTGTTGTTCTCAGGTGGATTTTTGTTGTTGCTGTTGTTAGTTTGTTTTTGTTTTTACTACTGGCTTTATAAGTGAGTTCTATTGCAGGGTCAACGTAATATCTACCTAACCTTCCACCCCATACTTCAATGGGTCTACTATCCAAATAGATTTACTTTGCAAATTAATTGTACACACTTATAGTAGGAAATCAAAGGATGGAACAGAGAAAGAAGAGAGGAACATGTGGTTTACTGTAAAAAATAAAAACAAACAAAAACACAACATTGGAGGGTGTTGGATTCGGTTTGTACAGGCTCAAGAGAACAGGTTGTTAAATTTTCAGTGTGAGCAATTACACTTTGGAAACAGGCAAATGTTACAAATCAAGTCTTGATTTATTGTTTTGTTGATTTTCTAGACTTAAGAAAGTGATAGAGAAAATGTCAATAATGCAAGTTGAACTTTCATACATTATTTATTTATTTATTTTGGTTGAGCTAGTTGTTAAACAATTATCACTAGCATGGTGCTGATCTGAGTCTGAAAATCAGGGTTCAAATCGCAGCTCAGCTACTCATTATTGATCTGATTCTGGATAATTCACTTTATATCATTGGTTTCCTAAAATGTAAAAATAATTGAAGCAAATGATATCTGAGATCTCTTCAAACTCTGTGATTTGTGATCCTGTAAATTTTTCTCTTAAAATTGCTTTATTTGTGTCTGGATCTTTTTCCAAAACAAGATTGTAACCTTAATGAAAATAGAGTTCGTTTTAATCTTAATTTTGCATCTCTTGCTACATCCATCAAGTGTCTGGACGAAAACTAGTCCTTGAATTAAGAGCATCAACCTTATGACAAATGAGCCACTGATTTGAGGTATCCCTTAATTTATACAATAGAAAAAAACATTTGCAGGCCCTAATCTTTGAGGTAAAGTTAGAGGGAGAAAAAAATAAGACTATAGAATTCTGCCTTTTGCTTATGTATTCACTATGAAAAACTACAAGGAACCCAGGATTTTTCCTATAGCCCTTGATCAATTCAAAGAATAAAGCATAGGGGTTAGAAAGTTCTAATCATGAAGTTTAAAGACATGAATTCTCTTAACAGCCCTATCACTAATCAGCTATGTGTTTCTTAAATAACTCACCTCAGAGAGTATGGTACAATGGCAAGAGCATTGAGTTTTTGGAGTTCAAACACTTGTTTAGGGGTACTAGTTATGTCATTCATAGCTGAAGACCTTGGACAAGTGATTAATCTTTCTGAAACCAGTTTCCTCATCTGCAAAAAGAAGATGATACTACTTGAATTATCTTTTTTTGCAGGCTGGTCAAAAGGGAAGCACTTAGTAAATATTCAAGTGTCATATGAGCTATTATTGAAGGGTCATTACATGGTTATATGAATTATCATGTTTATATCAGTTACTAGTGAAAAGCCATCAGCTTAAGCTTCTCTGGCTCATTGTTTAGGTTTTGATGGCTTAGGATGAAGGTAAATAACAATTATTTTCTGTTTTGGCAGGAAACTTTGAGGATCTTCTCCTCCCAGATTGATAATTTTGTGATGGTAAAGTTGGCCATTTTTTGTCTCAATTCTTGTCTAGCTCTTAGTCATTGCATGAGTATTGCCTCAGACAAAATGAGGCCAGGGAAATAACCTTGATTTTAAGAGTCATCCCTGGCACTCTAGGCCATTGCCAGTCTTCTTGACTTTTATCTTATCCAGACTTCAATGACTGGAAGAGAGAATGACTGGCTGACAAAGTATGTCTCACTTAAATCCAGTTCATGAGCAAATCAAGATATTGCTCTGTTTTTAAAAAATGAAGAACAAACAACAACATTTTTGCTAGCCTTTCAGGTTTTTATTCCTAATTTTATTCCTAGTCTATAAAACAGAAATTGTAATACTTGTACCTCTAAAGTGATTTGAGACCCTAAGGCAGTAAGATGTATAGAGTATTTTTTAATCTATAAATCTCTATAAAAATGGAGAATATTATTTCACCTCAAGTGGATTATTACTCTGCTACAGACCAGGAATGTGGTATGACAGATCATAGGCTTGATAGGGAGATCTTTGTTCGAAATTTAACTCTGCCAATGAATGTGGACAAGAAGAACAATAACACCACTACTAAATTGATATTTGTATGTTGTTTTAAGGTTTGCGGAGTGTTTTATGTTTGGTATCTCATTTGCCTCCTACCACAACCCTGTGAGCTCAATATTAGAGATATTATTGGCAATTTTTATAAATGATAAATGATAAACAGGCTTTAAAAAGTCCATTGTGATTCAAATGGAGCTATTTAACTATGCCTTTAAAGCCAAAATCATTCTGGCTTTCACTGAAGGGTGAATCATAGACCCCAGTCCAAACTTTTGTTGCTCATTATTTGTGTTTTGATGGTGTAGAGCAAGAGCAAATAGCAGTTGTTTTCTGTTCTGGCCAGAAACTCTGAGGATCTTCCTCTCCCACAATAATATTTTTGTGATGGTAAAGTAGGACTTCTTTTGTTTCAAGTCTTACCTAGCCCTTAGTCATCGAATGGGCATGGCCTTAGACAAATTAAGACCTGGGAAAGAACTTATTTAAAGAGACCGAGATCACCCACTGTATCCTGGGTCATCATCAATGTTCTTTACTGGTGTCTTGCCATTGGACTCAGATGACTCAGGAGGAGAGAGTGAAGCTGATGACTTTGCACAGTTCTGCCTCATTTAAATTTTAATCCCATTTCACTCACAAGTCAAAGCACATAATGTCATGAAGGATGAACAATAGCCACAGAAATATCATTATTCCCATTTTCCAGATTAGGAAACTGAGGCTGTTCAGGTTTCACATCTGCATTTGGCAAAATAAAACACAAAGTAGAAATTCAAACAAATAATCAATTTGATTAAAATGTATTAATTGATCCAAGTTTCTTCAAATGGTAAATAAAAGTTAGGTAAATAAAAGTTAGATCTTTTTCAGCTCTTTAATTCTAAAGTGTTGTGGTTTTATAATTTAGTAGCATAGGGAAGGCAGTATGTAGTCAGAATTTGGCTCTTCTAGAATATTATCAATAGGGTTATTAGGAGAAGGGACCAGCTTTAGGTGCTTTAATTACCACCAGTTTTCTCAAAGCACATTCATTTTTTATTAGCTTGTCTTTTAAGCTGTGTGTATGTGTATGTGTGTGTCCTCCCTTTTCCTTTCCTGTTTCTATTATTAATATTTCCTTCAACTTAGAGAGTTTCCTACCACCCTGGAATGATTTAGTATCCCTAAAAAAATGGAACAACTCTTTGACCAAAGATGTTTTCAGCTCCACTCTTCTATGAGGTTTTGATATCTGCTTCTTTTAGGTTGACTACCTTCTGTAGCCCATATTTCAGAAGAAAAAACAGAAGAGTTAAGTTCTATCAACCCCTCCTTACTATTCCCACATCTTATTTATAGTGAGAAAATCAGTATACCTTGAAAAATTTCTGATGTGGAGTCTTTAGTCATATAATTCTCTATAAAAGATTTTTTCCTATAGTTACATCTCTTGGGTTGTTTCAAAAGCTATATTTCATTCATTCATTATTTCATTCATTCAAGTACTTATTGAATACCTACTATGGAGGCATTGTGGTATAATGATGGGTAGATGCCTGGGCTTGGCATCCAGAAACCTAAATTGAAATACATACTACTAATGATCTTGGTAAGTCATTTAATTTCTCTAGACCTCTTTAACTCTCTGCCAGATGAAGAGGTTAAACTTGAATGATAAGATTTCTGGAGTTCAAATCTTCTTTCAGTCTGTCTAAGCCTATCCTGGATGTTGAAAGAGAAATAAAATCAAATGTGAGAAATAATGGCTGCCCTCCAAGAGTCTGCATTCAAGTTTGAGAAGGAAAAACATATATGTGGAACAGGTAAGGAACAAAGTAAAACAGTAACTGCTTAAACATTAAGGTGATTAATATAAGTAATGTGTTAAAAGAACTTCAAGAAGGGGATTGAAGGGGCAAAGCATCTCAGAACTTAGAGCTAGAAAGGGATCTTTGAGATCATTTAAAGAAATTCTTTTATTTAACCGTTGAGGAAACAGGCCCAGAAAATTTAAGTTACTTGACCAGAGTCACACAGATTATAAATATCTTATTAGAATCCGAATACAAACCCCCAAACTCTGATTCAAAATCCAGTTCAATATTAGGGATGAAATGGACAAGGAAGGCTTTATTGAAAAGGAAGCAGAACAGCCAAGGGGGAGAAGCATTAACAAAAACTTGGAGTCAGGTATGGCTTTTGCCTATAAAATGCCTTATTTGGGTGGGAGGAAGGCAAGGAGGAGAAGTTGGGCAACATTTTGGGAAGTATGGCAGACAAAGCTATATGTAGAAATAGATAAGGAAGGAATGAAATAATGCACTATCTTATTCCTGGACGGACAAGTTTGAACATACCTTTTAGCCAATAGACAGTTTCTGAATAGAGGAAAGAAGAGGAAACCTAGTTGGGAAATTGTTCTGTTAGTACAGGAACAAACTGTTAAACACTACATCTGGGGGGACTTAGAAGGAAAAGGGAAAACCTATGGGGTGGAGGAGGAGGAACCAAAAGCTTAGTAATGCCATATTTTAACATTCTCAGTAGAATATGTCACTCGAGGGCAGGGAAAGCTTTTTATTTTGTCTTAGTATCCTCAGTCTAGAATGGTACCTGTTACATATTGGGGTTAACACTGCTTGTTCATTTGCCAAAGGCCTCATAATGTGTAAATTTCTTCTTATAAACACCACCTCTCCCTTTTTTTCTCCCCCCTTATCTCCTTTAGTTTCTGTCACAGATAAAGAGCTATCTCCTGGCTGTCCCATTCCCTTATACCTGCTACTGACATGCCCTTCAAAAAAAAAGAATTTTGTTTTATTGCATTATCTTTTGCATTTTGTATTGCCTTTTTATTTTTGTAATTGCATGTGGTATTTCTGCTCACCTCTGGAGGGGACTTTCTCCCCAAAAGTAGCATGTAAATTTCTTGAAGACAGGTTCTTTTTCCATTTTATTATGTATTGCGAGCACCTAGAACTGTCTGGTGCTTAATAAATATTTGTTAAAAGAATGAATTAATCCATGAATTCTTGTTGAACTGAGATGATTTCTTCATCTTAGAGTGACATTCTTAGGATCAATAATTTCTATAAATTGTTCTGGACAAGTTCTGAAGATGACTGTAGGATATCTTTTCCCATGTCAACAGAATTCCCCCTCCCCTCCTCCACACACCTTATGATAGCTGAGGAAAGAGTAAAGTATGGTAACTTTAACTTTTTTTTTTTGGACTTTACAAGCACCTCTGAATCCACACAATCATTTGAAATTCTTTCCCAAAGCAATGTATGTATGGAATTCTCTCTTAATATAATTGCCACTGAAAATGAAGTACTTCTTAAATGAAATCAGAAATCTATAGTGCCATTAACAACATGTTTCTTGTTACACATTCATCTTCATTTTTTTCCCCTGCAGAAAAGCAATTGCTTAACCAAAGGAACCTGGGTACAAATCTATAGTTACCAACATGTGAATAACATTTATAAATCTATGTAATTATATTACCAACAAATATTGATATTGCCAAGATAAAAGTATCCACAGGAGAACTTTTAAAAGATTTAAGAAATAAAGGAATACAAACACAGAACCTGAGACTAAATATAATGCCTAGATTCAGTAGAAAATTCACCACTATTTCTCATTCTTCCCCAAATTCACTTATGACAAGTCTTTCTCTTGGGGGGGACCCACAGATATTATTCTATTCTGTTCATTCACTCATTGATTTATTGGACTTAGGAAAAAGAAATTGAAATTTAAATGGAAAATAGCAATCACAGGAAAAACTTCCAAGAGAAAAAATAAAACAAACAAAAAACTAAATAGAGCTAGCATGATAGCCTATCTTGCTTTTGCACTCATTTGGGGAGATGATTTTATTTTTATCTGTCTATCTATCTGTCTGTCTATTTATTGATAGGAGATTTAAAAAAGGCAAACTCTGTATCTCACAAGTAAGTAAGCTTTGCTAGAAGAGGCTTGCCTCTTGATGCAGGGGGAGAATTCTGATTCTCAGTTGTAACACGGAGCCCACTGCATCTTCTACCATATGAGTAGGGTGACCCCTTTTGTTTAACTGTCTGCTTTCTTTAAAATTAAACAGTATGAGCCCTTTTAGGCTCTTTCTCACTGACTTTTTGTATAGGCTGAAAGAAATGAGTCTGGGTGTGTTGGTTTCTGTTCTGTGTTTTTTGTATTCTGAGTTGTTTGTTTTCTGTTTCTGGTGCCCAATTGAACCCCACCCACATGGCAGGGGACACAGTGGGCTCCATATTAGAAAAAATGGGCAATAGTTCCCTCAAAGGTGGACTCCAGTGAGCCTTACCAGATTAACCTAGGTTACACCCTGATAAAGGGAGAAATTTCTTTAGAGGGAAAGGGACCTTGATGCTCAATCTGGGATTCCAAACCCAGCTGAAAGGAGGCCTTCACAGGTCCTGCTTTTAGTGCTTGTCCCATAAATATAGGATCATAGAATTACAGCCTCTTCATTTAAGGCCCATAGAGGCTAACTGATTTTGCCCAAAGTCACAGATAGTAAATATCAAAAATAGGTCCTCTGTGCCTGAACCTAGGTTCTTTGACTTCAGAACCAAAGAACAAGTCAGAAACTGTACTAACAAAGAAAAATATCATTCAAAACCTTAGTATCTTCCCCTAACCTGGGTTTGCCATTCCTTTTAGGAAACCACTATCTTGCTGCTGATGGGACCAGGAGTTAGTTTATCAAGAATCCATGTACAGATTTTACAGCTGTTCTACTGGGAAATCAATATTGGGTCTGAATTCTAGAATATGGTCAGATTTTTCACACCCTTTGTCTAGAGAACTGGGAATTCTAAGGGTGGGGGTGGGTGGGCTTCTTCTATAGAAGCTCAGGCTCAACCCCCAGCTCCATTAACATCTCCAGGCTGCTATTTCCCTTTGAAGTCCATTGGCCATGAATAATTAAAACTCTTTCTTCTCTATTTTTCCCCCAAGGTACCAGTAGCATTTTAGTAACTGGATACCCAAGCCTTGAACTGGTTGTTTTATAGACCTCCTGAAGGTTTGTTGACATCTGCCCTTTTTGAAAGACACTGATGCTATTATCCAGATTGGTGTGTGTACTTTGACTACAAAATGCAGTGTCTATAAGATTATTCAAGCAAACAAGGCCAGAAAGACTTGAATAGCTAGGCCCACTGAGGCTCTTCAGTCCCACTTTTGATAGATTGATAAATGACCAGAGTTTTTTCTCCTCCCTCTCCATTCCCAGCTTATCTCTATAAGCTCATATATCAGTGTTTACATTGCCTTCTATCCTTGGAAACATCCAGTACAACAGCTGACATCTGCATAGTGTTTAGGAATTACCAAGCACTTTCCCAGATATTATTTCATTTGATTCCCAAAACAACCTACTGAGTCACATAGTACAAGTGTTATTGTTCCCATTTCCCAGATTTTTTTTTTATAAATGGAAACCAAGGTGCAGAGACATTAAAGTTGACCAGAGTCACACAATTAATAGGGACTTGCTAACTAGAATACTTATCTTATATCAAAGTAGTACTCTTTTCATTAAACTTTTTGGTGTAAAGTACATTATGCATAAATACACACGTATGTACATATGTGTGTTTGTATGTATGGATGTGTATGTGCCTGAAAAGTCAGACTGCTGAGGATGTTAATCAAATCGATGAGTCAATAACAGGATTCCTGATAGCTCTGAAATACACCTAGTGTCCTTATCTCACCTGAGTCAGTTACAATAGGTGCTGCTTCAGACAGTGAATGATTAGTAGACATGACTCAAAGGGCAAAATTCATTCCTTTATGTCTGCTGACAGATACATATCATCAGATTTATTCATTCTATGTGGGAAAAAGTCACTAGAAAACACTTATTGTTAAAGAGAAACAACACTTGGTTATAATATCCACAGATGGAATGAAACAAAATATAGTGATGAGTAAAGGGCAGCAATGTGAACAAAGGTTTGTAATCAGAACTGTCCAATATATAGGATGACCTGACTTCTTAGGAAATGAGTTCCTCTCTCAGTGAAAGTGTTTTAGATCCTGTTGTTGAAGGTAGAAGGTTGGTCTAGATGACCTAGGTCCTCCCTGATTCTTAGATCCTGCCATTGTGGGAAGAGAGACAATGTTTACTTGTTATATACAGTGATGAAGAACAATGGGGAGAAAAAAGAGAACCTCTGTCTATTAGGTCAAATCAAAAAGCACTTATTAAGTGCCTACCATATGCCAGACAGGCACTGTGCTAAGTGCTAAGAAGGTTTCTGAGCCTTTGGTAAGCAGTCCTTATGAAAATATTAGTTCTATGACTCACTGTAATGTTAGATTACCAGAATTAGGCAATACTTTTAAAATCACAAAACAAAGTAACCCTGACCTGGGTTACTTCGGACCTAAATCAGAGATTTTGTTTTTGAATCCACTATTCCCAGCCTCCCTCCCCCCACACCTTTTTTTTTTTAAAATATAGCTCAGGTCTAAGATAAGAAAATATTGATTCTATTCGGAATGATTCAGCCACTGGGGATTTATTGATGGTAGGGAGACAAAGATGATAACTCAAAGGTGCAGGAGGGTACAACATAACGTGTAATTCTGAGGTTTTTGTTTTTCCTACTTGGAGTGAAGAATTGCATTTGGATTTACTGCATCTAAACCAATCAAATATTGGATGCATTTTTTTGGAAGCTACTCTTATTCTTTGTACCCATGCTTTGACCCTAACCTTGAAAAGCATCAATAGCAGATTTTCTCTATCACCTGTTGAATGGGAAAAGATCAAACTGCCTTGTATCTCCCTTCTCTCCATCATCAGTCACCCTGAATGATTTTCCAAGATGGTCAAAAAAGATTTTTCTTTCTTCCCCAAGTTATGAAAGGGATTCCTCTTTATTTAACATGTAGACATCTCCAGGCACAGGCATCTGACTTCACACTTTCCTGGGCTCTTTGCATCAAAGGTTTAGCTCTAAACAGAAGCTGATAATATTGAATGACCTTTTTTACTAAGACTCCAAATCTCTCTCTGATTAAAATTAGATACTCTCTTTTCTTGGAAGAGAAATGAGTTGGAATGTTAACTCAACTTGCTGATCATCACTGTACTACATCAGCAGGCTATTTTCTAGAATATCAGGAGAAAAACTTCGCAAGTAATTCTAAAACATACATGAGTAGACTTATTTTTTGTGAGACAATGGGGTTAAGTGTTTCACTCAGGTTCACACAGCTAGTAAAGGTCAGGTGTCTGAGGCCGCACTTGAACTCGTGGCCTCCTGACTATGACCATTGTTCTCTCTATTGCTCCACTTAGCTGCCCATGAGTAGACTTTAAACCATAGCTCTTCTCTACCTCTCAAAAATTTTCATTTTGGTAGAAGAAATTATGCCTAATATAAATTATATAAACAATAGATTGCATTCATATGATGCTCCAAAGTTTACAAAGCACTTAATTCACTTTGTATATTAAATAATTTATTAGGATGCTTATTTTATAGCTGAGGAGAGACTTAGGTTGTCATTTGCTGCTGATTACACTAGAGTCAGAGATGGGACTTGAATTCAGTTTCTTCCAACTTTAAAGCCCTATGCTCTTTCATCAAAAAAAGCAAATTTAATTATAATACATACCATTTAACAATGCAGCAGATATATATATATGTATATATATATATGCATATATATATGGAAAGAGAGAGAGAGACAGAGAGGGAGAGACAGAGACAGAGACAGAGAGAACTGAATTATTGTATAGGTTACACAGTTAATCTTGGCTCAATATACTAGGCAGCCTGTATATAAGCAGTTGCCTAATTTATACATAAATTATATTCCTAACATAACTCAAGTCTAGAATCCAACTGTTAGGAATTCAGAAAACATTTTCCCCACAGAGAAATAATGATATAAATGATATGAGGGTCACTATACTACTGATGTGAATGCCACTGAAGTTGACCTGGAAGGTTATAAAACTTTTAAAATTGTTGCTCAAGTAAATTGACTTTCTTTCTGAATTAAATAACTATAACAACTTTCCATACTTGTGGAACCACATTTTTTTTAAATAAAAGAAAAATAGCCAACTTTTTACAATTTGTGGGGAAAGTACAAATCATATAAAGATAAAAATGTTAGAAAAAATTAAATGGCATTTGGCTTTCCAGGCCAACCCACAAAAGCCTAACTGGTCCATAATATGGATGATGGTATGACTTGTGGTATCTGAAGATGTCTGAAGCTGTGGTTGCATTTCAGCTACAAGTTAAGTTAGATAGACTTTTGTGGCTAGCACCTAGGGACCTAACCATCATTTATAACAATTTCTATGAGAATATATGACAAGTTCTAACTTGAAACTCCAGATGCTAGGGACATAATTTCCTTTTCTTCACTTCTCCTTAAGAAGTCCTGGAATAAGGAGGGGACTTCTACTACATTCTTTTATTTAGGAAGCTATTTGTATGTGAAGAACACTCATAAGTAAGATATTTATATCTTGAAGATTGCTAGGACAGTAAATAGGTTCCTAAAGTCCTTTCCTTTCCATTTAAATTATGACATTGACCAAACTCTTCCAAAGGCTTTGATGTCTGAAATTTAGATATTTAATGATTAAAATTAAATTAAATATTCTTCTATTTAGTAACAAAGCTTAATTGAAAATGTTAATTTAACACACCAATTTTTGCAGCTAGTTGGTATATGAAATAGAGTGTTGGAGCCAGTCATGAAGAAAAGTCCAAATCTTGTGTCAGAAACTTACTAGTTGCGTGACCTTAACTAAATCACTACTTTTGTCTACCTCGGTTTCCTCATCTGTAAAAATGGGAATAAGAGTACCTAACTTATTGCATTGTTGAAGGTCAGATGAAACAAAATACAAAAAATGTTTTGCAAACCCAAAATGGAAACTATTAGTCAAGGCAGCAAACATTATCAAACCCTTACAATGGGCCAGACATTGTGTTAAATTGTGGGGATACAAATACATGCAAAAAAGAAAGATAATCCTTTCCTTCAAAGGGTTTACATTCTAGTTAGAGAAGACAAAACCCAAAGGGCAGCTGAAAAGATAGAAAGCTTCACCATCTATGAGGGAGCATAGTAACAAAAGTCTGTAAAGTCAGAAGGAGAATCAGGAAAGTGAAAGTTGTCTGCCCTGATATGCTTCTCAAAATAGAAACCCTGGGAGGAACTCACCCATGAAATGGGCTGGCATGGTGGAAGGATGTTGTAGCATGAGGGAGAGCTGCCAGGAAGAGAGAATTCTTCAGAATGCAGGCTTCCCATATAACCAGGGAAATTCCAGGGTGAGACTCCAACAGTGGTAAGAGGGTAAAGGCTCTTATTTCCAATAGTCTAGAGAGCAAGATGAAGATTCCTTGGGGTTGGGTACCCCTTAAAAAGGGAGGTGTAGGAGGAATTCAACAATGAGAGAAGGAGCCTGGCTTGGCAGAGGGATATATCAGGGCAAGGCTGTAGTTGAGGCATGTAGCAAAGTTTGGAAAGTCAAAAGCAGAGTTGTTTTGAGAAGATGGAAAAGAAGGAGGAGAAGAAAGAAAAAAAACAAGAGGAGAAGAAGGAAAAAGGAGAAAGGAGGAAGGAAAAAGGAAAGAAAGAAAAAGAAGGAAAAGGAGAAGAAGGAAAAAGGAGAAAGGAGGAAGGAAAAAGGAAAGAAAGAAGAAAAGAAAGGAAAAAGGAAGGAAGGAAAAAAGAAGTGCCCACTCTATTTCAGGCATTTGTTCAATGGAAACGTTTCTTCCCTTCAGGGATCTTGTAGACCATTGGGACTAACAACAACAGCAATATGTAGTTTAGACAAATAAAGATAAAATATACACAAAGTTCTTTTATGGTTGGGGAGGGCATCAGAAGGTAGAGAGGTAAGGATAAGTTTTCTGTGTGAGGTGGTCCTTCACTTGAGCTTTGAGGAAAGCTGAAGAGTAATGAGTCAGAGAGGAGAAAGAGATATAGTTAATAGCATGTACAAAGACACAAAAAAAATCTGATGCAGTATGAGGGACAAAGGAAGAACTAATTTACCTGGAATGTAGTATCTGAAGAAGACTAATATAATGTAAACTTGGAAAATTAGATTGAAGCCAGATTGTGAAGGTTTTATAAGTAGGAGGGAGAGAAAGAGAGAGAGAGAAAGAGAGAGAGAGAAAGAGAGAGAGAGAGAGACAGAGAGAGAGAGAGACAGAGAGAGAGAGAGAGAGAGAGAGAGAGAGAGAGAGAGAGAGAGGGACAGAGAGAGAGAGGGACAGAGAGAGACAGAGAGAAAAAATTTATATTTTATCCTAGAAGTTAAGAGGTAGTTTCTATTTCTAGAATAGTAGGGGTGATATGGTCAAACCTGCTTTTAAGAATATCACTTTGCCTTTTGTTGGTAGGGTTAACTGGAAATGGAAAAGACTTGAAGCAAGGTGACCATGAGAAGCAATAGAGCCTTGAAATAAGTTGGTGATTGTGTGATAGGACAGTAGAGGAAGGATGTAAGATGCATTGTGAAATAAAAAAAATAATTATCAACTGATTAGGTTTGAGATGTGAGGGAGAGAGAAAACACATATCTGGGGGACTTAAAGGGTGACCTTCAACATAAATAGTAAAGTTAGGAAGAGTGGAGGTATGTGGGGCAGTGCAGAAGGTAATGTATTTTGTTTTGGACATGTTGAGTTTGGGATGCCTGTGAGATTTCCATTTGGAGATGTTTAATAGGCAGTTTTGTTTCAAAGTGTCTGAATCTTCATGACCCCATTTGGGGGTTTTTGGTGAAGATACTGGAGTGAGTTGACATCTCTTTTTCCAGTTCTTTTTACAGATGAGGAAACTGAGGCAAATAGGATTAAGTGACTTGCTCAGGGTTGTATATCTAATAAGTATATGAAATCAAATATGAATCCAGGTCTTCCTGACTTAAGAACTGCCACTCTTTGTGCTGTGCCACCTAGCAATTATCGATTTCGATCTGATGTTTAGGAGAGGAATTTAGGCTGGATCGATAGATCTATTGTCATCTGTATAGAATTGATACTTGAACTGGGGGGATTTGCTGATTTTCCAAGAAACAGCATATAAAAAGAGATGTGAAGAAGGTCCAGGGCAGAGCCCTAATATATGTCTATTCATAAAAGTGAGGAAGATCAGCCAGACAGGAAGAGAACAGTAGAACCACACCTGTTTCTAACTTTCCTATGACTTTTAAGAGTACTACCATAGTTCTAGTTACAAAGCTTCCCAATCTGAATTATTCTAATCTCCCTCATCCTCCCTCTTAGTGCTCAAATCTTATTGATTCTACCTCCTCAATATCTCTTATACCCAACCCCTTCTCACCACCATGGTTCAGTTCTTCGTTACCTTTTTCCTGGGCTAATTGGTCTCCCCGCTTCCAGGCCCTCCTCTCTCCAATCTGATCTCCACAACATAAGTACCAATGACATTCCTAAAGCATAAGTCTGACCATATTAATTTCCTTTTCAGTAAACTCCAATGGTTTTTGTTAACTAAAGCCCTTTATAACCTATAACAAAACTACCTTACCAGCTTTTTTATCCATTATTCGCCTTCATTCACTATTCATTCCAGATAAATAGTATTTCTTGTTCCTTGCACTGCCAGAACTCCATTTTTGTTATGTCTTCTCATAGATGATACCCTGTGCTTGAATGCACTCCCCCTATATTTCTACCTCTTATATTCCCTAATTTCTTCAAAACTCAGCTCAAAAATCATATTCTTTAGCATGCATTATTTCCTCATTCTCCCAGGTACTAGCACGTCTATTCTCGATCTCCATTACCTTGTACTTTACTTTTTTGATCTCTGTGAATGTATATAAAAAGTATGTGCAGATGTGGGTGTATATGTGTATATATGTACTATATATCTATATCTATAATATATATATATACTATATATATCTATATGTACATTCATATGCTTTTATTTTATATGTACTTTTATGTGTACATGCTGATTACTCCCAGAGAGCTTCCTTAGCTGAGGAACCATTTCTTTTTTTGTCTTTGTTTCTCTAGTGCCTAGCACAATAACCTATATATATATATATATATATATATATAAAACAAAGCTTATATAAATGCTTATTGATTGATTTACTCTACCACTACTATCATTTGATAATTTGCTAGATCTATAATATCACTCCAATGGTAGAGGTTGAAACCCCTTCATGCTTTTTTTGTCATGTCTTTCCAAAAATCTGCTAAAAGATCCTCCATTGCCTTGGATACTTCCATTTTTTTCATACACACTGTGGTTGTTGTTGTCAAGCATCTGTTATAAGTATGTTCCACTCTCTGTATGACTGTTCCTCTTCATTTTCCATTCACATATTTGGTTGGTAATGCATTTCGAGGAATTTCCCCTATGTAAGTGATTTGTAATATGTGATAACATACTTATATTTGCTTCTTGACATAGAATCTCCATGAAATTGTCATGAAAGGCAATAAAAATTTTCATTAGTTATACAATGTTTTATACTACTGAAATTCTATATTCATTATCCATTTAAAAAAAGAACTTGGTAATTACAATTGGATTCCATGTTAGATTTTTTTCAGTAGTCTCATAAAATCAACCCATTTGGTCTAATATTCCTTAGGACAATGCAAGGTAGTAACAAAAAAAAATCTAATTTCTTTTCTTATTTTCTCTAATTGAAGTAAACTAAAAGTGAGTGTTTTATACTGCATTGGTTTACTGATCTTACTCTAAAAAGGTCTGTGGCCTGAGCATTATTACTGGTCTAAAATATTTAACCAAACCAAATCAACTATGCAAAGCAATCAATAAAATTTAGTTTCTGATTCAGCCTTGGAAAGAATGTTAGTCATTTTAGTGCATTTGGTCCTCAAGTGTACAATGTTCACATAACACGTGATTTTAACAAAAGTCAGAAGAATATGACTCACTACTAAACTGTTAACATGTGGTCATTTAAAAAAAAATTCAGAGGCCATTTCCTATGTCCAAATGTGATTTCTATATTTAACTATGGCCACAATTCAGACTGAAGCAGAGAAATAATACACAAACATTATCTGATGTTTCAAAATAGAGACTTAGGGTAGCTGTGTCAGTTTTTCCATGGGAGCCAACATATCTTTATTCTCAAGATTCTTGTCAAAGGCATTAGACATTTGCTTCATGGATGGCCTAAATACTGCATCCTGATTAGCTTAAAGATTGAAAATTAAAAAACAAAACCTTTGCTAGAGGTAGCGATAGATCGAGAAATATTACCCAAATTTTGCCTCTCAAAATATAGATTAAGACAACCCATTTATGTGACAGATGGGCAAAGAAATAATTCAGAGAAAGCAAGTGAGGAGGAGGAGAGAGAGAAAACTTTTGCTTTGGACTCCTAGTATAACTCATTTTTCCTTGTTTTGGTGTCAAGCCAAATCAATAAGCATTTATTAAGTAGCTACTATGTACCAGGCACTGTTCTAAGTGCTGGGGATACAAAGAAAAGAAAAAAAAAAAACAGTCCCTGTTCTGAGGAAGCTCACATTCAGATGGAAGAGATGGCTTGTAAACAACTATGTGCAAATAAGATATATGCTGGATAAATCGTAGATCATCTCAGAGGGTAGGCTTTACATTGAGGAAGACCAGAAGATTTTTGTTCACGGTGTATTCAGAGCACATTTATTAATTAAAAATTGAATCCTGGGCACAAAAACAAGAAATTTAAATCTTTGTTTTGTTTTTAGAGGCTGATAGTTTTAAAAAAAATTTGAACATAGAACTATTTACAGACTCTAGGAATAGTGAAAATAATCTGAAACCTAAAAGAATTGGAAACACTTGAGAAAGAAAAAAGGTATCTGTCTTTTTATTTTTTTTAAATCAGGTAGTCAGGATTTGTGAACAATCAAAGGACTAAAGATGAGAGGTACTACCCAAATTAGAAGGAAGCTTATTAAGCTTTTTCCCCCTCCACCCACCCTATCCGTGACCTCAGACCTGACCCCATTTAGGTACTCTGCTGAGCTGAACTCCTAAGGCAGCTGTCAGGCCTAAGTGGGCCATTTTCTTTAATTGTTTCTCTGATGTTGCTAAACCCGTTGCTAAAGAGGTGATGTAATAGAATTTTATATTCAGTCTAAAGCCCAAAGGATTGTATCTGGCCTCCTGTCATTTTATTTCCCTCCTCAAAATATCTTTACAAATCTAATTAATAGGAAATCCACTGTCAAATCCATCTTTTTAAAATCAAATCTTGGGTAGCTGTATTTAATTTTGTTCTGTATTTCATGATGTTTAAAATCTTATTCAGTGCAGCTCCCAACTGTCTAAAAATGCATTCCCATTGACCGCTGTCCAAAAGCTCAGGAACACCTATTTTTAGACCTTTCCAAGTCCCAGGAGGAAGCCAAAGAATGCAAATCATTAGATGAGAATTTAAAGATAGTGATCTAGCTGATTTTTGCCAAAGTCATTTTATTTCCCTGTAGCATATGGATTGGAATTAACATCTCATCTTCATATTCAACGTCTCCCAGAATAGAATGAACCACAAAAGTGCCTCCTGATATAACACCTCCTCTAGTTGAAACTATGAATATACTCATTCCCTCCCCCAGGTACACAAAGGTGCTTAGGTAAACACATATCCAGAGTTGGATACATACCACATTATACTACTACCACAGTATGCACACACAGACATCACCAACACTTCACAGAAATGCCTTCATATATTTAGCATATCCAACACAAAAGCTTCCTTCTTTTTAAGGGATAAAGAAAAGACAGAAGTGAATTTCAACATCTTTCTATTCTAGGATTTTCTCCTGGAAAATAGTTATTCTGATTTATTATTTTTTCGTGGGCATAGAGATGTGTGTGTGTGTGTATTTTCTGAACAAAGATCACAAAGTTATAATTTCTAAAATTTTTCTAATGTAAAAATTTGATTATGGCACTCCTTGATTCAAGTTTCTTCATTGCATTTTAACAAAAATATTGTTTGAGGTACAAAATTTTTATGAGTTGGCTCAATTCTCTTTTTAGATTTATTGCACATTACTCTCTGTTGGGCACTCATCCTATGATTCAGGCTTTACAACATTACTTGCTGTTTTCCAATCTCAGCATTAATCTCTGTGGGATTTCATGCCTATGTATAGGCTTTCATCCTCATGAGTGGAAGCCTTCTCAACTCTGCTTCTTAGAAGCTTTAATTTCCTTCAAGATTCAGGTTATTGACACTTGCTTTGTTTTTCCTGATTTTAGGATTGTAGATGTGGGATTGTAATCCTTCTATCCCTCCCTTCTCCCCATACTCTCCATCATTATTACTTTTTCCCTACCATTTCAAGTTATTATCTATTCCTAGGTTTTCATGTTATAGTCTTCCACTAATATATAGGCTTCTTGAGGGTAGGACTGTTTTGTCTTTTTGTCCCTATGACTAGCATGTTGCACATAATATGTGCTTACCAGAGTCTCAAAGGATTGGATGTTGAATCTAAATACTGTAATTTTACACAGGAAAAACCACTTTTAAAAATTCTGCTGCTGAAATAATACTTTATAATATATAACATTTTAGGATACTATATATATATAACATATTTAATCAGTGTAACATCATATAACATATACTGTATAATATATTTTTTATGATGATACAATACTTTTTCACACAATAAGGTGATAACCAGAATTTGTCATGATATAAAACTGTGATGTGTTTTATTTCAAAGGAGGAAAGGGAAAAAGCATTTATTAAGTGCCTACTCTGTACCAGGCACTGAACAAATATTATCTTATGGAAACCCTGGATGTTGAAGGGTAATAATATGATATTGCCTCTTATTACCCTCCAAGTAAGACTTGGAGATTGAGGATCCAGACTCACCTTGTCTCTTTAGGCCTCTGTTCCTCATCCATAAAATGAAGGAGTTGGATTAGGAGACCATTTCAGCTCTCAATATATACTCTCATGGTTCTAAGATGCTTGGGAAAAAGCAGATTCAAATACTTCCTAGTATTATGCAACACTGCCATGACAGTTTGAACTCCATCTTTAGAACTCATTTTCCTACCTATTACTTTTACAACTTTGGCAAATTTTTTTCCTCTGTGCCATGTGGGTTTTACCAGTGGAGCTGGGCATGTGCAGTCTGGTTCCACAGGATGGGCATATTCTCTTACTCAATGCTGAAACACTTGTTTTTTGGAATGATGCAGGAATCCCTCTTTGGCTCTGTGAGTGGGGGACTCTCTTAGAAAAGATTGGTGTCTGAAACAGGAAAGGCTGGATATCTATTCTATGAACTATAAGTTCTGAAGAGAGACAGTACTAAGCTCTTGTGAAGTGACTTCTTTGTTAGAATACAGATAATAAATATAGACAATATCAGCTCTCCCTTGGACTTCAGCAAGGGGCAGCTGATATTTCTTCTCTCCTCTCATACTCCTAACAGCTATGATATTGCACTGGACATGTCTGTTGCTTTTATTTATTTTCTTGCACACAGGCCACTGACAAATCATCTTAAAATATGGATGTTTGTAGGCCCAGTAGTGATTTTGAGAGGTTCAGAATTATTGAATCTGATGTTGTTTTTCTAGTAGGATGTGTTTCCTACAAGTACACCTGTCTCAGAGTAAAGAATGACCATCTAGTGAAGAGATACTGATTAAGTGTTAGATCTTGAAATATTAAAATTCAGACAACAGCTGAAGAATCAAGATTTTACTACAAGAGCAGACTAATTACTTAGCAACTAGATAATTTGGGCCCATATTCCACTATGAAAAGAACGGTATTAAGGTATTTTCTCTGTATTTATTCATTCATGAGAAATGTAGTAAGCCTATATGATATATCAGGCCCTGTATTTGTTTCTGAGGAAAACAGAAACCTAATAAATTGTGCTCTGCCCTCAAGGAGCTTATAATCAGGTGTAAGGGATGAGACATCCACCTATACTGTAATACAAATTAAAATATACATGTAAAAGAAAAAAAAAGAATGACTACCATCAATAGGAAGAGCCATGTTCTTGCTGGTCACAGAGAATCTAGATTTGGAATTATTGCTCAGATGGTACAGACTGAGATGAAAGTAAAATCTGTTAATCAGTTCCACACAATCTCCTTGGAAACTTTTCTATCTTTTGAAAGAGTATTGTACAGGACAATGATGGGTTATTATAATTATTATTGTTATCATCAAATAATATGCCTTAAAGTTTGCAAAACACTTTGTTATCTCATTTGTTGCTCACAACAAATCCTAATGTCAGTTATGATTATCTTCGTTTTACAGCTGAGGAAACTGAGGCTGAAAGAGTTTAAGTGGTTAGATTTTCCAAACTTTAAATGTATTTCTGTGTCCATGCTCTTAGCATGTTAAAGTGCTTATGAGTTCTTTGTGTTCCAAACATTTCTTTTGCATAAGTGAAATATTTGATATTTACTATTTTGTACATTAAATAATTTATTTATTTAAAATTTTCTTTTTTTTTTTTTCTTTTTGCTGAGACAATTGGGGTTAAGTGACTTGCCCAGGGTCACACAGCTAGGAAGTGTTAAGTTTCTGAGGTCACATTTGAACTCAGGTCTTCCTGACTTCAGGGCTGGTGCTCTCTCCACTGCACCACCTAGCTGCCCTACATTAAATAATTTAATTCCTTTGGAGGGAGATTCTACATGTGTGCCATACCCAAACTTTTTTTTTTTTTTTTTGCTAAGACAATTGAGGTTTAGTGATTTGCCCAGAGTCACATAGCTAGGGAGTGTTAAGTATTTGAGATCAGGTTTGAACTCAGGTCCTCCTGACTTCAGGGCTACACACACCTAGCTGTCCCCCATACCCAAACTTTTAAAAGATTTTTCTTTAAGATCTTAGATTGAGGCCACAATGAACTAGATAATGCAATAAAAAGTTTGACTCCATCTTTAAAACTCCATTCTTAACCTCTCTGGGGCTTAATTTTTTGTCTGTAAAATGAGAGAACTTGACTAGATGATTTCTATATGTAACAATCTCTTAAGACTAAGCACGTCTATAGTTCAGTTCTGGAGCCCTTTTGTGGGAAGAGGTGCCCTCTGTACTGAGGACGACATCTTCAAAAAAACAAGGAGGTTAACTAAATGTTTTCCATGATCCTTTCCAGAAAATCTTATAAAATCACTTATAACACTGGAAAGAAATATTTTGTCCCTAAGATGAGACGATGTTAAATAGTTTGCATGACTTAACACCAATTCTTCCAGTCACTCTAAGAATTTGGTCACAAAGTAAGGAACATATTCTCTAAATTAAAACAAAACCCCTTTTTGGTTTCTATGTGATACTTTCTCCCCCTTTTCTTTTTTTCCTTTTCCTTTTCCCCCCTTTTCTTTCTTTCCTTCCCCCCGCCCAAAGGAAACTATCTTTCATATGGTCCGAACAGAGGAAGGCACTTCAGAACTGGGAAACACAAATAGCCATCAACATTGTTTGTTCAGCATTAAGTAAGCTAGAGGTCAGTTGCCAGTTGTTGACAGGGAGAAGTTGAGTGAGCAAAATATCTTTATCGCTAAATAGTATCTTGTGAAAATATTTACTAGGGTATAAATGTAGAACATTGTGCTAATAGCATGGCTCATGTGTGCATTTGGAAACAGTGACTTAGTCCATCAAAACAATGCCTAGGCAAAGAATATATTTATATTCCTAACTCCTAAAATTTTTGCAGGCAGTGGAGATTTCTAGTTAAAAGATTGCTATACTTATTATTATGAACTTCTATTTTTTATGAATAAGTATATCTTTTGGATAAACAGGCTGATTTAAAAAATCCTCCAAATTTGAAGTTCAAAGCAAGTTTGGACATTTACATTTTATTCAAAAGTTCTCTCTCTACTTCATCCTTTTTTTCCATATTTTTCATTTTTGAAGCAACACAATAAAAATAAAACTAGACTGTAGGAAAGTAATGGTGGGGATAGAGGCAGAAATTCTGTCTTTCAGTACATGGATATCTGAAAAGGGAGTAGAAAGGAAGAGGAAATTTTTCTTTTTTTTTTAATTTATATGATTTTATTGAATTATTTATCTACATCCTCATTTATGGAAAAAGTTACTTTTACATTTAATTTTTATCTTTGTTAAATAATGATGAATGTTAAAGAGATTGTGGGAAAAGGACACTATACATTGTTGGTGGAGTTGCGAACCGATTCAACCACTCTGTTGCTGTGTATAATGATCTCCTGGTTCTGCTCATTTCACTCAGCATCAGTTCATGCAAGTCTCTCCAGGCCTCGAAGAGGAAATTTTTCAAGCTTTCTCCCAATTACTCCTCATCCTCTTCTTTCTCCTCCCCTTCCACCACTTCTTCCCTCCTCATCTTTCTCCTCCTTCTCCTTCTCCTCTTTCTCTTCCTGCTCTTCCTCCTCCTGCTCCTCCTTTTCCTCCTTTTCTTCCTCCTCCACTTCTTCCCCCCTCATCTTCCTCCTCCTCCTCCTCCTCCTTCTTTACTACTTACTACTACCACTACCACCACTGTCACCACTACTATTACCACTACTACTACTACTATACCTATGAGAATTCTAGTGAGTGCAATGTTCTCTGGTATAGGAATAAGGTTAAGTATTTTGCAAGCACCTGAGTAAATCTTAAGATTACAAAAATAGCACCAGATCTTCCTATAATCTTTGACCTCTGTTTCTTCACTACCAAACTGAAAGCTAGGTCAAGATCTTCCTTCACAGGGCCATGCTCCTCCTGAATTAGCAGTCAGAGATTTGGTGACCATGAAGGTTAGCAGCTGGGAATATAAAAATATCTGGGGATGTTTTTATCCCTGACATTTTCAGTTCTAGAACAAATATAGAGCCAAACATATAGACAGACCTAAAGGATCCAAGACTTGAGTCCTAAGGATATGGGTTTCAAAGTTTTAACTATTATATTCTAATCCTCATTTATTGTCTCCTACTGAGATTATTATGTCTTCCTGACTACTCTTCCTGACTCTACTATATCCCTTTCCAATATATCTTGTATTTCAGCACCAAGAAATAATTACCAATGATCGATTGATATTATTGCCTTTCCATAATCACTTCACTGACTCTCTTATCTTTCCCCATCTATGCAATCTTCCATGTTTTCCTTCCACCTAGCTATAAATTCTCTTAATATTCAGTTCCTTTTTCCTTCTTAATGGTTATGAGTCTGTCTACAAGTGTAGAAACCCTATAATACTTCTTTAAATACCACTTTCATTATATTACTTCCATAGTAGATTCTTGGTCATCTCACCAGTGCATATTCCATTTTCTAAACTCCTTTGTTTATTCTCAAATCTTTTCAAAAATCTGACCCAAAATACCCATCCAAACAAAAATTTCTTCCAGTGGTTCCCAGCATCCACCCTCTGATTCAGTCATATTGGTCAAAACAATGACCACTGGTGAAGCACACGTTAATGAAATGGAAATGATGAAAATAGAGATAGGCAATTTGTTACCTTATGGATCTCCAATGTGTAATGGAATAAAGAAGAACTAAGTTCAAATTTTGCCTTAGATATTAGTTGTATAATCCTAGTCAAGTTATTTAACCTGTCTCAGTTTTCCCATCTATAAAATGGAGACAAAGTGGGTCTGCCTTTTTCATCTCTCTCCACTCTAATCCATCCAACCACTAAAGTGATTTTCCTAGGTCTGATCATATTACCTCTCCTACTCAATAAATTCCAGGAAGAAATACAAATATTCAGTTTGGCATTTAATCACAATTTATTCCCTTCCTACCTCTCCAATCTTCTTATTCCTTATTCACCTACATGTACTCTTTGATCCAGTGACAATGGCTTCCTAGCTGTTCCATGAACAACATACTCCATCTCTTGTCTCTGGGCATTTTCTCTGACTGCCCTCCATTCCTGGAACACTTTCCCACTTTTGCTACAACTATTGACGTCTCTCTATTCCTTTAATTCCCAAGTAAAATCTCACCTTCTACAGGAAGTCATCCCCAACACCTCTTAATTCCAGTATCTTACCAGTTAATTATTTTCTATTTATTCTGTACATAACTTGTTTTGTATACATTGGATTGCATATGGTCTTCCCCACTAGATTGTAAGCTTCTTGAGGTCAGGGACTGTCATTTTGCCTATTTTCATATTTCCAGTGCTTATCACAGTGCTTGACAATTGGCTTATAGATTGATTAATCTGTTTTTAAGGATGTTGTGATAATGAAATGAGATTTTATACACATATGTATATGTACACGTATACACATATACCTCTTTATAAAGCTCAAAATGTTACATAAAAGTTATTGGTGAGGATAAATGTTACTTTATGGATAATAAATGTATTTCAAAGTGTTTATAAGAATCAAATGAGACTAAATACATACATACATAAATATAGTCTTTATTAAATTTAAATTTTAACATAAATATTAGCTATTATTATTTTGACTTAAGAAGAACAGAATTTCCAAAATTTCACAAAAAAATATAAAGTTTGTTTTCATACCCCAAGAATTTAAAAGAAAAGATGAATTAAGAAATATGGGAGTTCTCTAAAACCAAATTCTGTTGATAGAATTTCAGAAGGACTTTGACATTGGGGACATGTAAACAAGGCTTCCTAAGAACTCTTAAATGATTTCATACCAAAATAAAATGAAAAGAAAAGAAAAAGACAACAAAAAGGTAGAAATACTGATAGGTCACCACAAAATAAAAGAGACACATATGCCTCTCAGGATCATGTCAATAAAGTTTAAATTCAAAATGAGCTAAGACAAGTGAGAAAATGCTAAGGGCAATAAAAATGAACATGACAACAACTTTATTAACACTGTTAAGAGTAAGAAAAAGGAAATAACAAATTGGCAACTTAGTGAATAAGGATTATTATGATGGGAACATTATTGAAAATATAGAATTACTTAGCTCCTATTTAGGTTCTCCATCAAGGAAAATGATAGACTAGAAAAAAATTACCAAAAATAATTGAGTAAATTAAAGATCAAAACAAGTAAAAGGTTAAAAAGAATACTTTGCTGGTTAAAAATATTTAAGTCTAGCAGGCTTGATGAATTATACTTCATAATAAAGAATTGGCAGGGTCAATGGTTCCAAATCTTTTTTAGGTATAAGGATGCTTTTTAATATAAAAAATTTCACAAATCACTCCTCTGTTATGTGATTAGTAGTTCTATCATTAGTAACAACTGGTTGAAAAAATATTTTGATAAAAAGTTTCTATGAACTCAGTAATGTTCATATATTAATCACAATAGCACATACTTACATTTGATATACAGCTCCCATTTAATGTAAACACCTTAATGTGGTCTTTGTAACACCAGTGTCTAGCATAATTTCTTCCACATATTAAGTGCTTCTTGAATACTTGCTAAATGAATGAATGTTACCCTTGTCGTTAGAGTAAAGAAATATAGAATTAAAAATAGTATAATTAGGAAGATTAAAAACTGGTAGAAAGACTCTGCCAGATAAGTGTGTAATGAATCAATGTGGACCTTGTGGCAAAACACATAGAAGGGCTTTATTCTCATCCCTATCTTCTTTTGTGTTTTTATCTGTGTCTTTAAAGGTGGTATGCTTAACAAGCTTTTGAATGGCACATAGCTTGTAGGTATACATAATACACTGAATAACTAGATGAGGATCTCAAAATATATTGATAAAATGGACTGGTGGGGCAGATCTTGCAAGATGAAACTAAAATAGAGATAAGTACAAAGTTCTGTTTTAAGTTAAAATAAATAATTAAGATTAAGAGAGGCATATTGATTAAGAGAGGGAACAGTTTATGGGAAAGGGATCTAAAGATCTTAGTTGATTGTTAGCTCAATATGAATCAACAGTGTAATGTGGCTGTCAAGGAAGCCAATGGCATCTTAGATTTAATTTACAGAAATAGAATGTTAAAACAAACAAGTTATTAGTTCTATTCTATCCATTAAGGCCTAGGTAAAACATTGCTGTATTTTTTTAATCTGTGTTGGTTAAATCACAGCCAAAGGCCTACATTCAGTTCAGGGTCTACATCTCTATAGGAACATTAACATATTGAAGGGTCTCTATCATACTTGCTTTTCTATAGTTACCTTTTAGTACAATGTTTTACACATAGAAAGTATTCAAAAAAAAGTTTTTCATTCATTCCTGAGGTCTTTATAGACAAGATGGAGAGATATGGACTATAACATAACAATTAGGTGAATTTACATAATATGCCACACCAACTTTAAAGTTCTCTATGAATATAAATTACCTTTTATTACTATTACTATTATTATTATTATGACTTATTGACTAGCTGGTCAGAATCAAAGAGTTGGTGGATTGACATTAATCTAGAGAGAAAGCTCTCTAGTTGAATGCCATTGGGATTGTTCTCCAATTGTATCCTGTTCAATATTTTTATGACAACTTGAATGAAAGAAGAGATGGCATTCCTGCCAGATTTACAAATGGTACAAAACTAGAAGGAGACAATATATTGAATTTGAAATTTCATTCCAAAATAAATGACAAGCTGAAATGATGTTCCAAATTTAATAATGTGGAACCTAATAAACACTAGGTTTTTTAAAAAATCAATTGTACAAGTACAGGATAGCTGATTTCAATATTCACATTATAAAATATGAGGATTGGATGATTCTTTAAGGTCCCTTCTAATGCTAACATTCTATGGCTACAAGATAGGACATATAAGTTTAGCATAAGGAAGAGCTATGCAAAAAATGGAATGAGTTATTTTGTGAAATTGAGTTCCACATTGTTGAAAGTGCTTCAGGAGAACTTGGATAAAAAGTCATTATTGAAACCATCTTTAAACTCCTTTATAAGACAATATAACATTCCACTGTTTACCTTAAAGGATTTGTTTTCTAATTATTTTAAATTTGCTGCTTTATCAATCATGTTGCAAATTTTTTGAGAACAAGGATTGTGTTTTTTTACATTATATACAAGATTATGTTGGAGTCATATCATACTGGCTGGAGAGAATCAATTGTTTAATTTTCAGGGTGAGTATTCACATCTCAGAAATTGGCAAAGACTACAAATTAGACCTTGATTTATTATTTTGTTTGATTATCTAAGTGAAAGAAAGTGATGAAGAAAAATGGAAATAATGCAGAGGAAAGTTAAAAATGTGTTATAGGCACCTCTCAGATTTGTGGAGAAAAAAAAGGAATTTGTGGCCAAAGAAGAACTGGAATTCATTATTGAACAAAAAATAGATAATTTTGATTATGTTAAATTAAAAAGTTTTGTACAAACAAAACTAATGCAGACAAGATTAGAAGTGAAGAAATAAACTGGGAAAACATTTTTACATTCAAAGATTATGTTAAAGGCCTTATTTCTAAAATATATAGAGAATTGACTCAAATTTATAAGAATTTAAGCTATTCAAGCCAATTGATAAATGATCAAAGGGTATGAATAGACAGTTTTTCAGATGAAGAAATTAAAACCACTTGAAGTCATATGAAAAGGTATAATAAATCACTATTGATCAGAGAAATGCAAATTAAGACAACTACATACCTCTCAGATTGGCTAAAATGACGGAAAAGGTAATGACAAATATTGGAGGGGATGTGGGAAAACTGGGACATTAATACATTATTGGTGGAATTGAGAAGTGATCCAATCATTCTGGAGAGCAATTTGGATCTATGCCCAAATGACTATCAAACTGTGCATACTCTTTGATCCAGCAGTGTTTCTACTGGGCTTGTATCCCAAAGAGATCTTAAAGGAGGGGAAAAGACCCCCATGTGCAAAAATGTTTGTGGCAACCCTTTTTGTAGTGGCAAGAAAAAGAAGCTGGAAACTGAGTGGATGCCCACCAGTTGGAGAATGGCTGAATAACATGAATTTTATGGAGTATTATTGTTCTATAAGAAACAATCAGCAGGATGATTTCAAAGAAGCTTGGAGAGAATGAACTGATGCTAAGTGAAATGAGCAGAACCAGCACATCATTGTGTACAGCAACAAGATTATACAATGATCAATTCTGAAGGACGTGGCTGTTTTCAACAATGAGATGATTCAGAGCAATTCCAATGATTTTGTGATGAAGAGAGTGATCTACACCCAGAGAGAGGACTGTGGGGACTGAGTGTGGATCACAACATAGCATTTTCACTCTTTTTGTTGTTGTTTGTTTGCATTTTATTTTCTTTCTCATTTTTTCCTTTTTAACTTGATTTTTCTTATGCAGCAAGATAATTGTATAAATATGTATGCATATATTGGACTTAACATATAGTTTTACCATGCTTAATATATATTGGATTACTTGCCATCTACTGGAGAGAGTGAGGGGAAGGGGAGAAAAAATTGGAACACAAGGTTTTGCAAGGATTAATGTTGAAAAATTATCCATGCATATGTTTTGAAAATTAAAAAGCTTTCATTTAAAAAAATAAGTAAATAATGTTATGAACATTTTACCTTCTCCTTCATTCCTCTCCTCCTAACTAGTTAAAATATTTACCAGTATAAACATCATCTTTATTTATTTTTTTATTAAAGCTTTTTATTTGTATAACATTTATATGGGTAGTTCCCCAACATTGATCTTTACAAAGCTTTCCATTACAAATTTTACCCCCAGTCCCCTCCCCTCCCCTAGATGGCAGGAAGTCCACTACATGTGAATAATGTTGAAATGCTTGAGAAGTTATGCAAGAAAAATCCTATCTACAAGACAAAAAAAGAATCAGAGAAAGGCAACACAATGCAAGCAAATGTCAATAGAGATCATGAAAATGTTACGTTGTGGTCCATATTTCATTTCCCTCTCTCTGGGTGTATATAGTTTTCTTCAGTGAACAATTGGAACTGGTTTGAGACAATTCTTTGTTGCAGAGAGCCATGTCCATCAGAATTGATCATCATGTAATACTGTTGTTGCTGTGTATGATGATCTCCTGGTTCTGTTCGTTTCACTCAGCATCAGTTCATGCAAGTCCCTTCAGGCCTCTCTGAAATCGTCCTGCTGGTCGTTTCTTACAGAGCAATAATATTCCATAACATTCATATACCATAATTTATTCAGCCACTCTCCAATTGATGGACATCCATTCAGTTTCCAGTTTCTAAACACTACAAAAAGGGCTGCCACAAACATTCTTGCACAGGTGGGGCCCTTTCCCTCCTCTAAGATCTCTTTGGGATATAGGCCCAGTAGAAACACTGCTGGGTCAAAGGGTATGCACAATTTGATAACTTTTTGAGCATAGCTCCAAATTGCTCTCCAGAATGGTTGGATCCGTTCACAGTTCCACCAACAATGTATTAGTGTCCCAGTTTTCCCACATCCCCCCTCCAACATTCATCGTTATCTTTTCCTGTCATTTTAGCCAATCTGACAGGTGTGTAGTGGTACCTCAGAGTTGTCTTAATTTGCATTTCTCTGATCAATAGTGATTTGGAGCAACTTTTCATATGACTAGAGATGGTTTTAATTTCATCATCTGAAAATTGTCTGTTCATATCCCTTGACCACTTATCTATTGAAGAGTGGCTTGAATTCTTATAAATATGAGACAATTCTCTATATATTTTAGAAATGAGGCCTTTATCAGAACCATTAAATGTAAAGATGATTTCCCAATTTGATGCTTCCCTCCTAATCTTGTCTGCATTTGTTTTGTTTGTACAGAAACTTTTTAACTTAATATAATCAAAATTATCCATCTGGTGTTCAATTAGGAGTTCCAGGTCTTCTTTGGACATAAATTTATTCCATCTCCACAGGTCTGAGAGATAAACTATATTACGTTCCTCTAACTTGCTTACAAAGTCCCTCTTTATATCTAGATCATGAACCCATTTAGATCTTATCTTGGTATATGGTGTTAGGTATGGGTCAAGCCCTAATTTCTTCCACACTAGTTTCCAATTTTCCCAGCAGTTTTTGCCGAATAGTGAGTATTTATCCCAAAAGCTGGGGTCTTTGGGTTTATCGAATACTAGATTGATAAACATCATCTTTAATGCAAAGTTGTGGGCATGCTAAAAAAATTAGCTGTTGAGCAATTGACTGATATTGTTAATATTTTATTAATTCTCTGATCAATGTACTTATTTTTTCACACTACCTTTTTCCATTTACAAAGCTATTTATGCTTTCCCTCCCATAAACTCTGAATTTTCTTACTTGCTAAGCTTTTTCTTATAAATGAGCATGTAGGTGTCTATCTGCAAATGTAATTTGTAGCCTCATACATATACATTTCATAAAAATTAATAATAATAAAATTTAATTTAATAATTAATAATAATAACTGACATATAAACTGCCATGCGTTACACTAAGCACTTTACAATTACTATCCCATTTAATTTTTACAACTACTTTGGGAGGTAGGTGCTACAATTATATCCGTTTTGCAGAGGGGGAAATTGAGGCAAATGGAGGCTAAATGACTTGCTCAAGGTTATACAGTTAATAAGTATTTCAGGTCACATTTGAACTCAGGTCTATGCTTCAGACCTTACCACTGTAGCATCTAACTGTCTGTGTGTGTGTATGTGTACTGCACATCTGTGAGTATCACTGTTTCCCTATATAAAGATGGGGTATCATCTTTACACCTGGCCAAGAGCTTAGCCCCCTAATATAGTACAATTTACCTTCCTCTTCCTGGGGACTTAGCAACTAAGAGGCAAAGACTCAGTCTCAGGATAATGGGAATGGAAAGAAGTTAGAGAAGAAAGGAATACATTGTACATATCTTTATCAATATGTATGGTATTTTCCAGTAGAACATATGATCCTTGAGATCAGGGGCTATTTCATTTTTGTCTTCATATTCTCAAGCACAGAGATATGGCAGCCAGAAGTAACACCATTTTAAAAGCACAAGTTCATTAGTACAATATTATAAAAGAGTAAGATGAATTACCAGCAGTCTCACCTCATAAAATAAAAGGAAGAAAATGAGCTTTAAACAGAAGTTTCAGTTAAGCCAAATCATCTGCAGAACATTAATAGATAATTCAATTCAATTCAATAAACATTTATTAAGTGCCTACTATATGCCAGACACTGTATTAAGTACTGAATAAAACTAGAACATTGACAACAACTGCAAAAACACAAATTAGAATAGATATGCTAACATTTCTATAGGAAACAACTTACCTGGATAATAGTAGTGAAGACCATATTTGAACTCTATCATTTTAGTGCAGGATGTTCCAAATGTCTTAGTGAATCTTAATTTTCATTAAGACTTTGTGACATCTTTCCCCCTTCTCTTTTTCCCTCCATTTGCTTTTGTCCAGTTCCCAGACTTAGTTTTCTCTGCTTCCAGAATACAATCCTTTCATTTGAATTTTCTTGAAAGTTGAGAATTGTCTTTTAAGATTTTTTTTTCTTTGACAATTGATCTCCAACTTGTCTCTTTCCCAAATGAATACATTTAAAATCACTTAAATTTGTCCTGTATCTCTTAACACTCTTGCCTTTTTTTGGGACACTTACTATGTGATAAGATCAGTGTTTTCTTTATGCAGTTGCTCCAGTGTCTCAAAGACCACTGACAGATTCCTCCCCTTGCAATCTCATTGACCTTAACATCCTTGACTGAACTTCTTGCCATGGGGACATAAAAAGTCTAAACCCTCTATAGTTGGGGTCTCTTAGACTTGTTAGATACTTGATACCAGTAATGTTGCCATACCCTGATTATTTGCTGACCAGCATCAGTTCCAGATAGAGAAGCTAAATTTCATAGTATATTTGCTGTATATTCTTATGTCAGATTAAAGTAAACCTGCTTTGTTAAATGTTCAATGACTTGTGATTGCCTGATTTCATCCCAACACTGAACCTGGACTAAGACAGTGGTAGCTTGCTTAAAACCAATACATTTAAAAAAATATCTAATTTTCCCTTGACTTTTAAAATTCTTGCATTTCTTTGGAAATTCACTAAAATAACTGGAGTTTTCTTGATTTCTGCCATTGGATTTTTACTATCTTTAAAACTCAAAATTGACAAATGCCAGATTGTGAATAAGGGAAGAAACAATTTTAATAAAGGTGCAATAAACACGTTTAATCAATTATTTATTGAATACCCATATAATTGGGACTATGATATACTCTGTGTTAGTTCACCTCCCCTACAGTGGGTAGTGAGAGGGTAGGGTGAATATACCTGGAGCAAGAATATAGAGTGGTACCCTATAAGGAAGGATATGATTCTGTTGTTTATTCTACTACCTCTCTTTCTTTTCACCTGGTTCATTCTCAAAAGTGTTTTACTTCTGACTCTGACTTCCCCCAAATTTACCCTTTCCCCCTTCTTTTATTTCCCTCTTCTGATTTCCTGAAGGGTAAAATATATTTCTATGCCCAATTTGGAATGTCTGTTATTCCCTCTTTGAGTCAATTCCAATGAGAATAAGGTTCAAGTGCACTCCCCCACTCCACATCTTTCTACTATAAAAACTCTTTAATGACTCTTTTATGTGAAATAATTTACTTTTCCTTTTTACCTTATCCCTACCCCTTAATTTTATTATTTTTTAAATTCATCCCATCATATTCAATTCATACTGTGCCTTCTGTTTATGTACATGCCTTCCAACTGCCCTAATAATGAGAAAGTATTTAGGAATTACAAGAATAATTTTCCCATGTAGGAACATAAACAGTTAAACATTATTGAATCCCTTATGGTTTCTCTATCCTACGTATCTTTTAATGTTTCTTTTGAGTCTTGTATTTGAAAGTCAGATTTTTTTTTGTTCAGCTCTGATCTTTTCATCAGGAATGTTTGAAAGTCCTCTATTTTATTAAATACCCTTTTTAAAAAGGATTATATGCAATTTTTTTGGGTACATGATCTTAGTTGTAACCTTAGCTTATAGATTAACCTATTCCAAACCCTCTGATCCTTTAATATAGAACATGTTAACTCTTGGGTTATCCTAACTATGGATCCTTGATATTTCAAATATTTCTTTCTAGTTACTTGGAATATTTTTCCCTTAAGCTGAGTTATCTGAAATCTGATTGCAATATTCCTGGGGATTTTCATTTTGCAATCTTTTTTAGAAGGTGACCCATGGATTCTTCTAATTTCTATTTTACTCCCTAGTGTTAGAATATCAGAGCAGGTAATTTATCATGGTAATTCGTGGTAATTTCTTGAAAGATGATGTCTAGGCTCTTTTTTTGATAATGGCTTTTAGTAGTCTTAAATTATCTTTTCTAGATCTGTTTTCCAGGTCAGTTGTTTCAGCAATGAAATATTTCACATTTTCTATTTTTTTCATTCTTTTGATTTTTTAAATTGTTTCTAGCATTAGCTTCCATTTGCCCAATTCTAAATTTTGAGGACTTATTTTCTTTAGTGAACTTTGTACCTCCTTTTACATTGATTAATTCTACATTTTAAGGAGTTCTTTTCTTCAGTGAATTTTTGTATATTTTTTCTTATGTGGTCAATTCTGTTTTTAAAGGCATTTTTCTTTCTTTTTTTCTTTTTTCTTTTTCTTTTCTTTCTTTTCTTTTTGCTTTTTTTTTTTTTTTTTTTTTTGCTGAGGCAATTGGGGTTAAGTGACTTGCCCAGGGTCACACAGCTAGGAAGTGTTAAGTGTCTAAGGCCACATTTGAACTCAGGTCCTTTCTGACATCTGGGCTGGTGCTCTATCTACTGCACCACCTAGTTGCCCCATAAAGGCATTTTTCTTTACAATAGTTTTTTAATGCCTTTTTTTTTTTAATCATTTGGCCTATTTTTAAGTTGTTGTTTTCTTCAGTAATTTTTTTGTGCCTCTTTTACTAAACTGTTGACTTTTTTTTTCATAATTTTCTTGTAACAATCACATTTCTTTTCCTAATTTTTCCTCTACCTCTCTTATTTGGTTTTGGTTCTTGCTCACCTAGGGTTGCAAATTATGGTGCGCTAGTCCTTTTCCTCTCCTGGGGAGTTCCACCCAGATCTGGACCCTGAGCTGCAAAGTGGATTTACTTATGGGCAATGCAACTGAGTTTTAGCTCCCTGCCCCATGCCTACAAAAGGATCTCTGTAATCTTTTGACCAATTGTCTGACCCACTTTCCTGGTTTTTTGGGATGAGGTGAAATGTGCTTCACTCTTATCCCAATGCAAAAATCTTTTCCTGTAGACCTCCTAAGTTGTTTTGGGCTGGGAAATGTTTTTTTTTTTTTTTTTAGTTCTGCTGCTCCAGAATTCATTTTGAAGTTGGAATGGGAATTTGAAAGAGTTTAGACAAATCCCTGTTTTTTCTCTGCCATCTTGGCTCTAGCCAAGTGGGCTTCTTTCCGCAAAACCCACAAATAGGTAAGGATGGAACAAAAGCATACCACATCTATCAAGACCTACATCATGTAGATGCCAAAAATGACTCCAAATTATAGCTTCTGGAGAGTTCACATTTATATAGAGAAGTAATCTTACACATTTGCAAATGGGCATTTTTTAAATATTCAGGGAGGAGAGTCTACACACACTTACACACACATACACACACTCTAAGACAAGTGATTTATTTGACATATTTTCTATAGATTTAATTTAATAGAAACAGCTAACATTTAAATAGCACTTTAAAATTTATAAAGCACTTTACATGTGTATGAATGAAATTTGCCCATATGCCCAGCTCTTTTAGCTATTAGCATGAAATTCACTGACCATAAAAATAACTCCTTGGTTGAAAATATAGGATGTAGCTTTAGAGATTCATTTTAAAAGGATATAATATGAAACTCCAGTAACGCATGGGAGATAAATATTTCTCCATTTAAAATAGGAGTTCTCAGCTATTTGTGGGGGTAGGGAAGAGGACAGACTCCTTTGGCAGTTTAGTGAAGCCTTTGGACCTCTCCTCAGAATGTTTTTAAATGAATAAAATTAAATACTGAGGATTACAAGGATTATATTGAAATCTTTCACGTATATGAATATAAGTATGTGTGTACATAAACACATTTGCATAAATACACATGTATTTATTTATATATAAAAGCATATATATGTATGTATGTATGTATGACACAAATATGAGAACTCTAGGTTAAAACCCCTTATTTAAGGTGTTTTTTCAAAGTGATTTTTCAAAGAAAAATAAAACCATCATAGTTAGTGGTATGATCATTTTTAGGAGAGTGACTTAAATAAATTGTGTTGTACCAATCCTCTTATCCAAGTCTAATATTGTTTTCATTCCAGTTGAAATCAGGTTAAACTGAACTGAAGTCCTTTGTTGAAGTTAAAGATTAATTATACGACTATATAAAAGGCATTGCTTAATATACACATGATGCAGTATATCCCATTTATTTAGTGCTTTAAAGTATTCAAATTCAATGAATTACTCATTGATCTTCACAATTATGTAAATTGCCAAGTCCTGTGAGGTCTCTAATATTTGCACTCTTCCTTTTTTTCTGACATTACTTCCATCCTGGTTCAGTTTCTCATCCTATCATATATGGGCTATTGAAATAATAGGCTCCCTGCCTAAACCCTCCCTTCATTCCAGTCCATCCTCTAAGATGATCCAACTGTCATATTGATGCTTCTAAAATGCAGGTCTGATCATACTACCTATTATTCAATAAACTCTGGTATTTCCCTATTACCAATAGGATCAAATATAAACTTTTGTTTTTTAAAACTCCTCATAACTTGGCTCTTTTCTCCTTTTCCTGGCTTCTTACATATTATTCCTATTTATGTACTCTGCAATTCCATGACATAAGTCACTTTGTTGTTCCTAATGAGTGACCAATCTTCTGACTGTAGGCATTTTTTTTGACTGCCCTTCTTTGGTCTGGAATCTTCTCCCTCTTCATCTTCTGGTTTCCTTTGCTTCTTTCAGATCCCAGGTAAATCTTATCTTTTTTCCAGAAGACTTTCCTCATTCACCTTAATGCTTAGGCTTTCCCCATAAAATTTATCTCTAATTTATCCTATTTGATATTTCTACATAGTTGTTTGCATATTGTCTCTTTCATTAGGCTCTTAATTCCTTAAGATAAGGTACTATTTTTTTTTTTTGCCTTTCTTTGTATCCATATCGCTTAGAACAGAATTTGGTAAATAGTGGTGCATAATTAATGCATGTTATTTTGACATATCTTCTTCATTTACCCATTTTACAAATGAGAAAACTGATTTGTTCAGGGTCATACAGCTAGTAAGTACCTGGGGTGGATTCAAACTCAGTTCTTCCTGACTCAAAATTCAGTGCTTTATCTAGTCTCCCATTAATGTGGCCTCTTATATATGTAAATTTTAGGTGGTTGTTGTTGTTCCCCTCCCCCTATTCCTTAGATGGTATATTAATTTATTTCTGCAGCATTTGCCTCCATGGGAGGTAGCATGGAATTCTCCTGAAGAATATTACTATAATTTGTTGTGTGTAAATTAGATAGTTGCATTCTAATATATGTACTCTATATATATATACAGAATGGCATTGAAAGTGTATAATTTTGCTTCAGAGATTTCATAGAGCAATCAAATTAGCTTATTCTAGGACCAGTTTTTATCAGTCATCACTTCTAGGTATCTAATCCAATGATTCTTTTTTTAAAACAAATTTTATTGATAGTTTTTTGTTTTTATAAGGATAAAATTTCTTCCATTATCATTCCCCTTTTTAAAGAGTCAATCTATATAATAAATAAGAGGAAAGGAAAGAAAAAAGAAAAGAATAAGAGAAAAAAATCAACAAAACCAATCAATACAGCAAAAAAATCTGGAGAATATATACATATATGTCTGTGGGTATGGGTGTATGTATCTGTGTCATGTTTCATAGTTTTAGAACTTGTTTCCTCTGAAAAGACTAGGGCTACTTATTCCTTGTAATTTTACAACATCCACATTTAATTGTTTTGTGGTTGCTTTTCTTTCTATTTCCATTGTTATAAGTCATTGTGTATATTGTTTTCTATTCTTTGTTTATTTCACTCTGTATCAGTTCATATAGGTCTCCATGTTTTTTCTGTATTCATCATATTCATAATTTCTTACCACACAGTAATTCCACAATTGACACTTTTCTGTCACCCACAAATTGACATATAAACTTTCCATTCCTTCTCCCTCATTAGGGTCCCCTTTCCTGGAAACACATCAACAGAATATTTCTCTTGTACCAATGTCTAAGACTTTGAACCAGAGGGAGAAAAACAAACACAAAAAGAGTCAGTTAAAGAAAAAAAAATCACATCTATTATAGAAAAGCACTGCTTTAGAGTACAGAGGCCTGCTCAAATTAAGTAGCTTACACAGAGTTCCAGTTCACAAAAATCTTTCCCAAAAGGCAGCTATAATAGAACAGTGTAAAAGAATTCTGGTCAACGTCTAGTTGCTTCTAGTTACGTCTTTTTGGTAGAGCCTATGACTAATGGGAAACAATACTTCAGTGAGGTCATTTTCAAGGCTCTTTTCAGGTTGCTCCATCTCTGCACACTTGTTTGCCTGTATCTTTTTAGTTGTTCTGGTCTGACTATACAGTGCATTTTTAGATCATGCCTTTTATGACTTTTTAATGTGTCATCCCTATGGTTTTTCTGAATTTATACTCTTGATATTCAATAGTTTTTCCATTTTGTCAATGGCAAAAAATAAATAAATGAGTGTATCCTTCAGATTATAACACGTGGGAAGGAAGAGTAGTACTATCACTCCAGGTTAACAAGATCTATTGCATTGGTAATATAGTTGTGAGAACTATTCCAACATTTACTTTTATTCAAACCCATCAGGTCTATTTACATTGCTATGCCATTAGTCTATTTTGTATGTTCAATCATGTAAATGTATTACCCTGATTGGTTTGCCTGACAGTTATAGTGGACATATTTTTTAAAAATTATGGATATGAAGCACCCTAAGGTGGATAAAACTATCATATTCTTTATCTTGAAAGAAAAGTTCACATGGCAGGAATTACTGAGTTGTGTTTTTTTTTGAAAAATATCCTGGGAAATTATGAAGAGATGAAAAAGAATGATCTTAATGAATTTCCATGTGTGTACCTTGAAAAAAAGGGGGAAATAATGAGCCAAATCAGATACCACTTCCAAAATCATTTGACAAAAGGCATGCACCATGTCAGGGCCTTTGCAGGAACTAAAGTGCTTTCATAGGAAAAATCAAATGAGCCAGCTAATAATGAAAGCAATCAACATTTTGATAGCATTCATTTTAAGGGGTGGTCATATAGCTTAACTAAAGAAACCAGAGAACATAGTGGGGAAGCAGAGACAATAAAGTAAGGATAAATAGGACAGCTTATCACAGTGGCACTAGGACCAATATCTCCATAGTGGGGCTGGTATAAGGGAAGGTAAAAGATACAGTGAGATGGTATCAGAGAGTCTCACATTTGATTCTTCAAGCTTTGGCAAATAGAGGGATTCCATGATGACCTTGATCATGTGGGGGTACCTCTTCACTGCATGCTTCAAGCTCTGGGGTAGCCCTATGGTCAGGACTGGTCAAAGATCATGCCCACTCAGGGTTTTAGAGGATAGGATGGGTTCCCACTTAGCAGAACTCATTAGAGAAGAGGACACATCAAGGTCATAGATGTCTTAGATAGAGAAAAGCTAGTCCAGAAAAAATAAATCAAAACAGGTTTTTCTGGACTACAATACACCTTATATTTCCTGGGACAACTGTGCTATAAACAGAGCTATACAACATTGAAGATTCTACTTCCCTGGTGTTGTAACTTGACATACCATTTATATCATTCCTGTTCTACTCTCTTCCCTACTCTAATTGAACTCTATGAATATAATTCTGGTCTGATGTGATCAGAAATATATATTTTATCCCTACAATAAACTTGACACATAAAGAAGCATATGCTTCATGAATTAATATGTATTAAAATGAAATGAAATATTTTTAACCTCCATGCTTTATAAACCACATCATAAACACTCAGTGGCTGATGGTTTGGCCCTTTGTTGAATATAGATCTGAAAAATGAGGAATAATTCTTTACTTGATAGAAAATGAAATTGTATCACATCTTCCTGAGTAAGTTTTTTTTTAATCTAAACTACTTAGTAGGTTTAATCTAGGAAGTGATGTTCATCATTAAGACAAATCATCTGTGTATATATTTAAAATTTTCTATCTATATACACATACAAATGTGTAGAGCTTTTAAATAGATATTTAGGAAAAAAATCTGTTTTCCAAAATTAAGTTTCCCCAGAAGACAAATATGGATGCTGAAGTTTAAGAGACAGATGACAAGCACGGTGTAGCTTGGGAATTTAGTTGATGGAACTGATTATGGAGAGAAATTTTCTTTGGCTTTTTAATGGAATTAAAATCTTCCATACTTTATAATATTTTTTATATCAATTTGCTACCCTTATTCATTTGAAACATTAGTATTCTCTCCCTTCTATCTATGCTTTTTGGGGTCCTTCCCATTCTGTAAAGCCCAACTAAGGTATTACTTCCATTATGAAACCTTCCATCATTTTCTCATCAGTTTCTCATAGTACTAAGCCAAAACCTCTCCTAAGTACTTGTAATTTTCTAATTTATACCATAGTTACTTATTTGTATGTATGTATCTGTGCACGAATAAATACAATATACATATGAGTGTATGTATACAGATATACATATATGTATATGTGTAAAATATCCTCTTACATATGTGACTTTGGGCAATTCACTTGACCTCTCTGACTCTCAATCTCCTTATCAATAAAATGAGAGGATTGAATTTGATGATTTCTGAGTTTCATTTTATGACTAAATCCATGATCCTATATGATCTTCCTATTAGATTATAAACTCCTTAGGAGGAAGGACCATAACATTTTATCTTTTTATTCCCAGGACTTACCATAAGACCTTGTCCATAGCAAGGGCTTATAATATGCTTATTAGAATGAGTAAATGACCATTGGTCTTGTTTTTCAATAGCTTTTTTTTCTTTGCAAGCTATGATAGTTTTCAGTTGAAGCATAGTATGTCTTGTTGTAGTTGTCTCAAGTTGTCTCATTGCCTTTCCAACAATTTTATCTCCACATTTGATATATAGTCCTGGGCAAGGGAATCTTTAAGGCTCTGGTAATGCTCATGATGCTATTGTTGGTAGAAAGCTATGTCTTAGAGGAAAAGTAGTTGTCTCTCTTCCCTTTATTCCTGGGGAGGGGAACATTCTACTATTATTTTTCTTCAGTATTTATTGTCTTTGTAGGAAAAAAGAGGAGGCAAAATGATCCAAAACAATCATTTTATCCTTTGTCTTATTTTAAAATTGCATCTACATCAAACATCTCTATCTTCTTGCTCTGTGAACATCATAACATTTTTGTTGATGGTATTACAGTAATATTCTGGTCTGTAAAATTCAGGAAGTCAGCTGCTGTAGTTCTGTTGAGTAATAAAAGATAATACAACCTGTACAAGGTTTCTTTTAAGATTTCTATTATACCACTTTTGAAATGTTATCTATATTGAGCACCCTCTCTCCTTACTCAGTGAATATAGAAGGTTTGGTCTGAATTTTGTTATCATCAACCCTATGCTTTGAAGAGCATGGGGGTATTTCAGAAAATGCTACAATCAAATTAAACTCTCACTTCTAGATGAGACACCAGATAATACCATCATATTTGTCCTTCATAACCTGCTGACTTCCTATTCATTTTTGAAGTCAATTCAATTGAATTCAAATTTGCCCTTAAGATCTTTAACATATCCACATACTTGTTTCACCCTGTGCCTCTGATTTTATAGCATTCTAATAGGTCAAAATGATTTTATGTATTTTTTAAAATGACCTCAGCTTAGCACTAAGTATAGGTTTACATTATTAATGAAACTTGCACAATGGATTGTGACAAAATCAAATCTTATATGTTTCATAAATGAGTACCTGGGAAGAATGACCTGAGGGATTTTAAAAGGAAGCAAATTACTTAAGGTCTAAGTTCCCCTGGCAGCTCTAAGTTGTGAGTAGGTGTGGATTTGTATTGGTTGAGGGAATTTCTTCATTGAGAGCTCCCTATACTTATTTGAAATTTCAAATCCAAAAAACATTAATATGAAGAATTAAGTTCATTATTTTGAAAGACACAATGTCATATATATCACTGAAGTCAAACTGGACTTTCCTTCTTTATATATTGGGAGAGAATGACTTCATTTTCTACTTTTTGTGACATTTGGTTGGAATATTTAAGCATCATTGTAGACAACAAAATGTTGTTTTCAATTAATTTTGGGGACTTATGGTTAATATCATGCTACCTTCATATGTTTTTAATATTCAGCAATTCAATTCAACTAACAATTAAATGCTCTTGGGATTCCTTGAGCTAGCTAAGTTAGTCATGTCCCTCAGTGCCTGTTATAAAAAAAAAAAAACTCTATAATAAGTGCTACTTGATGGGAGATGGGAGAAGGAACAGATAAGTAAATATAATACATAAAAACATATAAATGATTGACTACTTCAGGGAATTCTCCCCCATCTCCAAGACTGAACTTTCTGACTTCTATAAAATCACCTGCTCTAAATTCTGAATAAGTAAAGTAAGCAAAGCATTTCATATTCCAAAGAGTAGTAATATTTTTTAAAAGAATGTGGAGGAGACTCTACAGAAAACCTCTTAGTCATCAAGACTTTTTTTTTAATCTATAGATAGATATCCAAGGTTATAGAATATTTTTTTTTGGTGGTAGGCGATAATTTACAAATACAGAGCATTAAAGAAACATATTCCAGATTTTTTAATCAAACTTTTACTCTGATAGAAAACTGAAAATTGAATTGTATCAATCTCTATTCACTTAAGGCTTAAGAGCATTCCTGTCAGGGAATAAATTCAGAATATTTAGATACTAGAATAGACATTCAGCTAAGTAATTTAATGGTGGCATGAAAGAGCACCCTTAGGTGCCTAATGTACTCTCAGGGAGAAAATGGGAAAATCTTGCTCCTAATGTTTGGCTAGTAGTCCTTCAGATTTGCCTATAATTCATTTCACCTTTAGGTACTTACAGTTCAGTAAGATTCCAATAAGAGCTTTAAAAGGAGGCAGAGAATTAACTTAAATATTGGTCTGTAGCTATAAATAAATATGAAGGTTGTGGCTATTGATTAAATAAAGTAAAGAACAGACCAAGATGAAGTTATTTTCTGATTGTGTATAGACAAACAGCTGGTCTGTAGTTGTTGGGCATCATATATACATAGCCATTGCATTTTGAATTGATGACCCATACTCCATCTAGAACACAGATGAATGAATCAGCCACTTTCATTTTGTTAGGATGATCTTCTGGAAAAACATTAGACTTGGGAGTCAAAGCACTTCCATTCTAGTCTTTTCTGATTGCTTTGATTTGCTGTGTGACTCAGTTTTGCCTTTAAATTGAGTTACAACCTGGATAGTAGTATAAGGATGTCTTGACACTATTTGTCTTGCAAGAGTATTATAAGAATTGAGAGTAAATTCCTGTGAATAATGGGACCTCAATTAATCTAATTCAGTTACTAATTATTAATCAATCTAATTGCCTTAGTAATTATTAAGTAACAACTACATGCAGGGAACTGTGTTATGTGCTGGGGATTCAAAGAGAAAGCAAAGCATTTCCTTCCCTCAATGAACTTATCTTCATCTGGAGGATGTATTACAAAGTCACTAGTATACTCTCATGGGTATACTCAACATGAGTTCTATTTATTTGTGGGCACCTAGGAGCATAGTACAACTTCCTTTCTTTATTTTTACTGAAGAGGAAACTGAGGTGCAGAGTTAATACAACCAGTCAGCACAGTAAATAAAGTGCTCAGCCTGGAGTCAGGAAAACCTGAGTTCAAAACTGACCTCACTTAACTAGCTGTGAGACCCTGTACAAGTCAGTTAACTTCATTTGCCTCAGTTTCCTCATCTGTAAAATGGGCTGGAGAAGGAAATGACAAACTATTCCAATATCTCTGTCAAAAAAAACCCCAAAAGTTGTCATGAAGAGTGGAATACAACTAAAAAGATTGAAAAATTGAAGCACAGTGTATAAAGAACTGGATCTAAAGTCAGGAAGAATAAAGTTCAAATCCACTCTCAGACACTAGCTGTGTAATTATGGTCAAATCACTTCATCTATGTCTGCCTAAGTTTCCTTGATTGTGAAATGGAGATCAAAAGAGCACCTTCCTTCTAGAGTTTTTATAAGGATCAAAAACTATATTTTTGAAGCATTTAGCCCATAATAGGTACTTCAGAAAAATGTTTTTTCCCTCCTGTCCCAGATTTCTATTTCTGTTGATCTTCAACCAAATATTTTCTAGCATCATCTTTTCCCCTGCCCCACTTCCTGTATTTTTTTCTTATATAAGTGCATCTTCTTAATATAAAAGCTTCTCTTCCATTATATTACACAGTAGAAAGTTATAATAAGGGTTCAAATCCTGCTTCTCACATTTACTGTCTATGTCATATTGGGCAAACCATTTACCATCCCCAAAATTTTGTTTCCTCATCTTCAAAATGAAGGGGTTGAATTAGGTCACCAATGAGGTCTCTCTAGCTCCACATCTATAATGTGTATACACAAGAATGAAGACAATATAAACTTATGTTGGAGACAACATGGAACCACTAATAAAGGGATCAGGGAGTTGTTGGTCTTAGGAAAGTCTAGAAATAACACCAAAGTTGAGTTTTGAAGGAACTGAGATTCTCCTTGACAGAAAAAGTTCTAAGGAGAACTAACCAACCTGAAGCAAAAGTGAACTGTGAAGTGAACTGTTTGCTTTTGCCACCTTCTTCCTGCTCTTTCTAACACTTCTCATCCTAAGTCATGTTTCTGTTAGTCTTCTCTTCCAGTCCAGTCTTGCTGTCATCTGTCAACTCATCTCTATTAAAGTATTAACTGATTATGGCTTCAAGATATCCAACAATTTCCATTTTATTAGAGACTTTTGAAGGGTACCTTCTATATGAACATATATGAATATGTATATGAGTATACATATGATATTGTGTATGAACTCATACAATATCACATTTGAATATGAATATGTCCAGGGAATTTAAAAAAATCTTATTACAGTTTTAGACTATTAAAGCCTGTTCTTTGTCTTTCAAAAGATTCCTCTAAAAATTACACAATGTATAGCAAAGTATAATAGTTCTCAGCCTATGCTACATGAACTTCTAAGGAATCTATACCCTGTTCGTAAAGACTTGGTAAATTCACCAGAAGATTAAAAACAAGCAGCATACCTGCTGGACATGTTTTATACATAAATACATTACTATTTTAAAAATGTATATAAATAGATTCTCTTATAATTAATAAAATGCAAAATCATTTTAAAATCTTAGTTCATAGGAAACTTTTGTTATAGATTTTCTCAATGGATACAAACAATGCAAATATTATTATGTGGTTGCCATTTTATTTATTATATATAATCATCATTATATTTTATATAGTTCCTTTGTAAAGAGTAAACACTTAATAAGGATTTATTGATTTGAATTTCTTATTCTTTCCTTTTTTTTTTTTTTTGGAGGGGTATCTAAGCAATTAGGAGTAAATTACTCAGGATAATACAGTTAGTAAGCGTTAAGTGTTTGAAGCCAGATTTGAATGCAGATCCTCTTGAATCCAGGACCGGTCCTTTATACATTGCACCAAATAGTTATCCCTGAATTGAATTTCGTGAACAAAGATCTTAACCTCAGTATTTTTTTCTGTGAAACAAGAAAATCAAAATAGGGTTGTTGTGAAGAAAGTCCTTTGAATCCCTAAAAGTATTCTTAAGTTATTATTATTGAATCACAGGGACCTGGATATGGATTTGGAAGGCCCAAAGAAGTCATATAGTTCAAGTTTCCTTTCGCTTATCTTACTGAAGAGGAAACTGAGGCACACAGATATTAAGCCCAGAATCAGGATAACTCAGATTACAAAAACCTCTTATTCTATGTAGGAATTCTTCCTACTTAAAGACTCCTAGTAAAAGAGAACTTGGGGCCCATTTCATTTTGAGACAATTGTGATTTTTATAATTTTTTTATATTTAGCTGAAATCTGCCTTCCTCTAATCTTGACCTATTCATTCTAATTCCATTCCCTGGAAATATAAAGAAAGAATGTTTAATCCCTCTTCCAAGTGTCAATCTTTTACATATTTGAAAAATAGATGTTATGTTTCCACTCAGTGTTTTCTTTTTCGGCTTAAGATCACAAGTTCTTTTTTAATAAATTCTTACATTGTTTCCTTTTTTAAAAAAAATAATCCTCTTCAGAATTGTCATAGTTTTACTTACCATGTTGAAATTAAATTTCAATTATTCAATTAATAACTATTTAGTTTCTTTCCCTCCCAATAGCCTTTGTAACAAATATGCCTAATAAAGTAAAACAAACTCCTTTGTTGGCTACATACAAAAATGTATATCTGTTCTACCCATCCATCTTCTCTCTGTCCGGAGGTGGGCAGCATGCTTTATCATTTTGGAAATGTGGTTGACCATTGCATTGATCAGAAACTTTTCTCTTTGAAAGTTGTTTTTATAGTTAATTCCTTATCCTCCCCAGTCTCATAGCTGCTCTCCTCTGAAAAAAATCCAGTTTGACATTGTGCCTTTTAAAATGTGGTACAGAGATTTATAAATAACAATCTAGACTTGCTTTAGCCAGTTCAAAGGAGTATGGGACCACCCTAGTTCAGAATACTGTACTTCCACTAATGTAACCAAAGATTTCATCAGCTTTTTGTTTTTTTAACTGACATAGCATATGTTGATTCTACAAAGCTTATAATCAACAACAACAACAAAAAGCCCAAGGATTTTTTCCTTTTCATATGAATGGTTATTAAGCCACTTCTTGCTCTAGCCTGTACTTGAATAGTTGAATTTTTTTGAACTTAGGGATAGGATCTTATATTTATCTCTATTCATTTTCATCTTGATATATTTGGCCCATCATTCCAGCTTGTTGAGATATTTTGGGAATCTAGCTCTATCTTCCAAAGTGCCTACCAGCTGTGTGTCATAGACAAAATCGATAAGTATGCCAGCTATGCCTTCTTCAAAGTTGCTGCTAAAAAAATGTTGAATAAAAAGGACCAAAGACATCAACATCACTGGAGATGTCAGTCTGGGTTGACATCCATCCTATAATCAACACTGTGTTTATGGCCCTTCCTCCAGCTATGAATATTCCTAACTTCCTATTTTGCAGGCTAATTTTTCCATCTTTCATTTCAATTCAACAGACATGTAAAGCCCAGTGGCAGATGCTCAGTAACCTTGGACAAGTCACTTTACCCTATTTTCTCAGTTTCCTTATTTTAAAATGAGATAGAGCAAGAAATGATAAACCACTCTGGTATCTTTGTCATGTCCAAATGGGGTCATGAAGAATTAGATAATTAGACATGACTAAAATGACTGAACAAGATGCTCTATTTACTTTCAAGTAGTCACAATGTTAGTTAATCCCTCTCTCTACTTCCACCCTGTTATTCAACCAGTTTATAATCTTAAAGGGGAAGATAAGAAAGTTCAAGAGTAACTACAATGCAAAATGCATTGGAATAAGGGCAAAGGAGTGGTCTAGACAAAGGGCTATGAGAAATTGGAACCGAGAGAGTTCCTTTTTCAGTTTAGAGCATCAGGGAAGGCTTAATGAAGAAAGTGTCATTTGAATAGGTCCTTGATTTAAAGAGGACTATTTCAACAGAAATAGGTATGTTTAACCACAGTCTCTCTCTTCTATGCATGGAGGATGAAATTAAAAAAGGCACATAAAAGGAGATAGGGAAGTGTAAGAATAGTATAATGTTCCAGTATAAGAACATTATACTGGAAATGTTAGCTTTAGCAATAAGAGGGAAAAAAAGAAATTGAAGGAATTAGAGTAGGCAATGAGAAAACAAAACTATCACTTTGCAGATAATATGATGGTGTTTTGGAGAATCCTAGAGAATCAACTTAAAAGCTACTTGAAACAATTAACAACTTTAGCAAAGTTGCAATATATAATTTTACATAAATCATTCACATTTCTATATATTACCAACAAAACCCAGCAGCAAGAGATAGAGAAATTCCATTTGAAATAATTGTAGTTAATATAAAATATTGAGGAGTCTATCTGTCAAGACAAATCCAGGAACTTCATGAACATAATTACAAAACACTTTTCACACAATAAAATTAGAACTAAACAGCTGGAAATAAAGTTAGGATCTAAACAGTTGTTTATGGGTAAGCAGAGCTAATATAATAAAAATGACTTCTACCTAAAGGAATCTACTTATTCAGTGCTATAATAATCAAACTGCCAAAAATTATTTTGTGGAGTTAGAAAAAAATAATAACAGCTTTCATCTGGAAGAACAAAAGGTCAAGGATTTCAGGGGAATTAATGAAAAAAAATTTAAAGAAGGTAGTTTAGCTGTACCAAACCTAAAACTATATTATAAAGCAGCAGCCATCAAAACCATTTGGTACTGGCCAAGAAATAAAGTGGTGGATGAGTGGAATAGCTTAGGTATACAATATATTATAGTTAATGATTATAGCAATCTAGTGTTTGATAAACCCAAAAGCTCTAGCTTTTAGGATAGGAATTAACTATTTAACAAAATATATTAGCATATCACACCAGATACTAAGATAAGGTTAAAATGGATTTCTGATTTAGACATAAAGGGTGATACTATAAGCAAATTAGGAGAGCAAGGGATAGTATACCTGTAAAATCTTTGGAGAAGGGAAGAATTTATGGTCAAAGAAGAACAAGAGAACATTATGAAACAAAAAATGGATAATTTTGATTACATAAAATTAAAAAAGTTTTTGCACAAATAAAACCAATGCAACCAAAATTAGAAGGGAAGCAAAAAGTATGGAAAAAATGTTTCTGATGAAAATCTTATTTCTAAAATATATAGAAAACTGAGTCAAATTTATAAGAATACAAGTCATTTTGCAGTTGAGAAATGATCAAAGGATATGCATAGACAATTTTAAGATGAAGAAATTAAAGCCATTTATAGTCATATGAAAAAATGATCTAAATGACTATTGATTAGAGAAATACAAATTAAAACAATTCTGAGGTGCCACTTCACACTTCTCAGATTGGCTAAGATGATAGGAAAAGATAATGATAAATGTTGGAGGGGATGTGGGAAAACTGGGACACTAATACATTGTTGATGGAGTTGTGAAATGACCTAAACATTCTGGAGAGTGATTTGGAGCTGTGGCCAAAGGTCTATCAAATTGTGGATACCCTTTGATCCAGCAGAGTCAATACTAGCCTTGTATCCAAGAAAGATAACAAAAAGAAGGGAAAGGACTCAGATTTGCAAAATATTTGTAGCAGCTCTTTTTGGAGTGGCAAGGAAGTGGAAATTAAATAGATGCTCATCAAATGGGGAAGGACTGAATACAGTATGGAATATGAATGTAATGGAACATTATTTTTCTATAAGAAATGATGAGCAGAATCATTTCAGAAAGACTTGGAAAGACTTACATGAACTGATGCTGAGTGAAGTAAGCAGAACCAGGACATCATTGTACACAGTAACAGCAAGATTATGTGATCATCAACTATAATAGACTTAGTTCTTCTCAGCAATACTGAGAACAATGTCATCCAAGACAATTCCAATAGACTTGGAATGGAAAATGCCATCTACATTAGAGAAAGAACTATGGAGACAATTCAGATTGAACCATACTATCTTCACTTTTATTTTAAAAATTGTTTTCTTTTCCTTTCTTGTGGTTTTCCCCTTTTGTTCTGTTTTTTTTTTTCCTTTCACAACGTGACTAATATGGGAATATGTTTAAAATGAGTGTACATGTATAACCTATATTGAATTGTTTTCTGTCTTGGGGAGGGAGTAGATAGGAGAAGGAGGGAGAAAATTAGGAATTCAAAATCTTATAAGAAATGAATATTCAAAGCTATATTTACATGTAATTGGAAAAATAAAATACTATTGAAAAAAAATAATAGGAAGTGTACTTATGAGCCATTTTGACTGGAAATTAAAGGAAATGAAGGAGAATAGTATAAACTAAGTGTGGAAAGATGATAGATTTTGAAGAAGTGAGCTGTATGCTCAGATTGTACTGCTCTATGAATTACCACCACCTCTCAATTTTTTAAAGGGATATCAGTTAATCAAGGGACTCCATACATCAGGAAGCGGTATTTATATGTTTGTGAGAAGTTCAGTATAAGGTTTTAGTGTAAAGAAGAAAGAGAATTCATTTGAATCACAAAATACAAGTAGAGAGAAATATTGATTAATAATTAGTTATGTGCCCATTTACATAATGCTACTTAAAAGTAGATAGAACATCTTGTGTTCAGTATTTTCAATCATGTCTGACTCTTCATGATCCCATTTGGGATTTCCTTGGCAAAGATACAGTTTATTTTACAGATGAAGAAATTGAGGCATATAGTGTGAAGTGACTTCCAGTGTCACCCAGCTAGTAAATATTTGAGGTTTGTTAGGAACTCAGGAAGTTGAGTTTTCTTGACTTTAGGCCTGGTACTCTTATCTATTATATCATTTAATCATCCCAAGTGAATAATATTGAATTTAAAAGAGAGTTTTGAATGGTATGTGTTTGGTTGCAAATCTTTTTTTTTTAAATAGACCTTTTTATTTTTTTAATTAAAGCTTTTTATTTTCAAAATATATACATGGATAATTTTCAACATTCACTCTTACAAAACCTTGTGTTCTGATTTTTTCCCCTCCCTTCTCCATCTCCTCCCCTAGATGGAAAGTGACCCAATATATGTTAAACATGTGCAATTCCTCTGTACATACTTCCATAACTATCATGCTGCATAAGAAAAATCAGATCAAAAAAGAAAAAAAAATTAGAAAGAAAACAAGTAAAATAAGCAAATAAAAACAAAAAGAGTGCAAATACTCTGTTGTGGTCCACATTCACTTCCCACTGTCCTCTCTCTGAATGCAGATGGCTCTCTTTATCACAATTCCATTGGAGCTGGCCTGAATCATCTCACTGCTGACAAGAGCCATATAATCTTGCTGTTGACTATGTAATGATTTTTGGTTCATTTCACTTAGCATCAGTTCATGAAAGTCTCTCCAATCCTCTCTGAAATCAGCAGTTGCAAATCTTTGGACAATTTAATGATATGTATTGAAACTTCATACATGGATTACCCTGACTGATTCAGAGGCACCACGTTATATCTTAATTTTTTTCTTCTCTCTAGAAATGATCTTCACAAATGGGGTGTTTAAATTTTTTTTTGTTGAATTCAATTGCAATTCCTTTTATTAAATTGGACATATATCTGGACAAATATATTATTTCCAGTTCTCATCAGTTGCTTTCCATCCTTAGATGAACTAAGAGCTTATAATCCCAGTATTTGAAATAATGGGCCAGAAAAACATATTTCATTTTCAATACTATTTACAGAAAGCATTTCCTATCGCTTTTAAAATTCTAACCTTTAGCTGGAAGAAGAAATGAAAAGATCACTCACATCCTTAATCTTTTCAGGCATCCATTCATTTTGAAGCACTTAAAGCCAATTTCTAGTCTTTTCTAGCCATATAATTTGTGAGAATTGCTAGAAGTGGTTAATGATCATCAAGTTTGATTTTTTTGTCTGATTTCATCATATCTCATTTACAGGTTCCATGAAAATAATACATCCCCTTAATGGCTATATCATATCTACATATGATTATATCTCCTTAGTAAGGAATCACTGACTATCACAATATTTCTCTTTATCCTGGGAATTAAAATAGGTTTCTTTTCACCTGTTGGTACCCATCAATTCTCCATGCTGCTTTGTGGATCATGAGACACTGTAGATTTTTATAAAATCTACATCTGCAAATGGGTCAGTTAGTGGCTTTGTAGATAGAGCACTGGAACTGGAGTTTCAAAGATGTAAATTAGATCAGGCCTCAAATACTTAATAGCTATGTAAACCAAGTCACTTACTGTCTGTATACCTAAGTTTCCTTAGCTCTAAAATGGGAATAATAATAGTATCTACCACTCAGGGTTGTTGTGAAGATTAAATGAGTTAACATCCGCATAGTGTCTAACATAAGTGCTTAAAATGCTTGTTTTTTTCTTCCTTATTGATTTTTTTTCTTATTTTTTGCATAGCTTCAGTAATTCAAAGTTTTTCCTATATTTTCTTATCTCTTGATATTGCTTTTAATTTTCCATAATCTCCTCAAAGTATTTTTCTTCCTGACCTTTTTCTTGGATTATTATTATCTTCCTGTCCAGGAACTTATTCTCATCTCAAATTAGATTATAAAGAAACATTATAAAAAAGGCTTTTAGCTTCTACTAAACAAGATGACCAACTTGTATTTTACATACTTAATGTGAATGTTTCCAGTTGGAAGGTAAACATAGAACAAACTATGTAGTTCACTATAAAGTTTTCCACAGTTTGCATAACCTCTAGATCTCAAATATAGTTATATTTATAAGCATATAGAGAGTGTGATATGTAAACAGACCATGCTATATGTGTACCTATATTTATAGTCCAATGTAGTTTCCCTGAATATTTCCCCCACTTTTGTGGCTTATTTGATACATCTTATTTTTTCTCTAAAGGAAGGAAAGAAAAGAAGGAAGGAAGGAAGAAAAAAAGGAAGGAAGGAAGAAAAAATAAACATTAAGTGCTTATTATGAGCTAGGCAGGCAGCTAGGTGACACCATGTTTAGAGTGCTAGACTTGAAGTTAGAAAGAATCATCTTTCTGAATTCAATCCTGCCTCAAGCACTTACAACCTGTGTGACCCTGGGCAAATCACTTAACCCTGTTTGCCTCAGTTTCCCTCATTGTAAATTAGTTGGAGAAGGAAATAGCAAACTACTCATGTATCTTTGCCAAGAAAACTCCAAATGCGGTCACAAAGAAACAGATGTGACTGAAATAACTGAACATAATAATGTTCCTGGCAGTATACCAAGTGCTTTACAAATATTGTCTCATATTGATGCTTATAACAACCTTAAGAGATACATACTATTATACCCAGTTTATAGTTGAGGAAATTGAGGCAGAGAAAAGTTAGTTATATATCTTGAGTCACATAACTAGGAAGTATCTGAAGCTGTATTTGAACTCAGGTCTTCCTGACTTTAGTCCTCTAATTACCCAAGGTTTCCTAGAATACTCATTTTTAGCTAATCTCTTCACTCCATTCTCTACTTTTCTTGCTGGTAGGTATATCTAAGATGCTTATGTCTGACTAATAACTAATAACTTGCTTCAAAGGTCAAGTTGCTTTCATTTCAGCTGGAATATCAGCTAGGTCTCCTGTAAGTCACTAGAGATGATCAATAAAACATTCAGAAGCTCCTGAATATATTTAAAAATCAGTCAGTCACTCACATACTCATAATTTTTTTTTTTGCCTCAGGTTTGCAGTGACTACCATGTGTCTAGGCTCTTGATCAATATTATAATCATGATTAAAATAACACAAAGAAACCATACCAATTAAAGTACAGTATATTTATGTACATTTAAGGAAAGTTGTTTTCATTCATATGTGCCATATCATAGAAATTTGTTGAATTGTTTTGAAATCTCTATTCCATCCCCTGAAGTTAGAGGCCTTTGCCATTCTTACTTGTAATGATTTTACTCCCTTTGCCCTTACAGAAAGCAGCAAAATATCAGTTGGCATATTGATTGTCTGTCTTAGAAGAGTAAAAACAGGTTTGGGGAGTACCAAATTGACTAAGAAATTCATTGACTTTTGATTTCACAGGTGTAGTGATGGACCTGACCTTGCCTTTGCTTGAAGAAGGACATAGGAAGAATTCCTAGACAGGTTCTTTGCATTTCCTAAATTCAGAAATGGCTTGAATTTAATTTTTTTCAGGTGCTAAATAAAATTAAGGAGAAGAAGCTAAACAGATGGTCACACCTCCCTCTTCTTGTCTCTGTTAGTCAGCCTTATTAAAATGGTCATCCTTCCAAAACTTGTATATCTTATGCAAATGCATCCAATCTTTCCACTAAACCATATGTCCAATATCCAAACCAAAGCTCTAACAGACTTATATGAAAAGTTAGTACTAGTGACCTTTCTAAATAATGACCTTCCAAAGAGTCTGAGTCATTTTATTTGGTAATTTTAGGGTAGTTTTTGTTTACCTATCCCTTGACATGCACAGTATAACCCAGGAGATTTTACATTTACATGATTCAAGAATATTTCAAAGAATGAGTAGTCTAACATAGAACAATCTGTATACACAGAATAGTTTGGGATAGATTCCACAAGAATCAAGTGTTCAGATCATCCTGAAGCATGAGTAGTTTTAGTCACAGCATTTTTCTGTTTTTTAACCTTTAAAAAGGACTGTCAGGGGCCCATTGATGTAGAGTGGGAAATAAAAGAGTTAACCATTAGCAGTTGAATGAGAATTATTGTGGGAAGCTATTTCATGTTAAAAGATCAAGTCCATGAAAGAGCTACATATGTTAAATCCAGTGGAGCTGGCAGCACTGGAAACCAACTGTAAGATGAGTTGTCTGAAATGATAAACTCAGCCAAATAGGGAAAACTATAAAGAAAAGAGTGACCAAACTAGAGGAAATCTGGATAAAAATATGTTAAGCTAAAGGCTAATTCCATTAAATGAGCATTTATTAAGCATCTACTATGTATAAGGTATTGAATTAGGTGTTAGGTTTTAGTGAACTTACTAAGCAATGAGGAAACTGTTTTATCTCTTCCAGCATCTGGCACATAGTAGGTGCTTAATAAATTATATTGAATTTTATTGTACTGTGCTGCATTATTTATTGTTATTCAGTTGTGTCTAACTCTTTGTTATCTCATGGATGGTAGCATGCTATAACCTGATCCATGGGACATTCTTGACAAAGATACTGGAGTTATTTGCTATTTCCTTCTCTAGAGGATTACTTTTTTGTCAGAATTCTCCACTATGATCTGTCTATCTTAAGTAATCCTGCAAGACATAGCTCATAGTTTAACTGCTATGCAAGCCCCTCTGATGTGACAAGAAAGTGATGCAAGAGGAGTATTGCATTATTCTATAGTGGATTATATTATACTATACTATATTGTTCTGTACTGTCTTGTATGGCAGGGCATTGTAGACTTTCCTAAAACTTGTCATAAGTACCACAAGTAAAAGAATGTTATATAGTTTTTGTATTTGTATTTTTATTCCTTTGTATTAACTGGATCCATCTCACTATTAAGC
>JAJPUD010005412.1:101659-121733 GCA_023553655.1 Myrmecobius fasciatus
ATTTCCCTGAATTAACTAGTCATCTGGATGAATCAGTCACAAATCATGTTTTTTTATAAACACCCAAAATTGTATAAAATAACAAGGTTGATGAGACCTCTTTTAAACTTTACATACACCTAGAAAGATTCAGCAGAATCTTTCTAAATCTAGAAAGCAAATGGGGAGTGTATATAAAGTGCTTTGCAAGTCTTAAAATATTATGTAATTGTGGGCTTTTTCTTTTTTCTTCTTTATTTTCTTTTAACATTCGAGGGGGCATAGTTTGGAATTCATTACCATATTTATATCTTTTGTTTTCTCATTATTTTGTATAAGTTTCATTTCTATAGCTATATTCTAACTTTCTTGAGGATAATAATTCCTTGAGTTCTTTCAACTTGTGTACTTGAAAGAGGTAAACCATCTGTGGGGCTGTGCTCTAAAGCTTTCCTATCTCCTCAGATTTTCTAACAAAGTTTTAGGTCATGTGATATTGAAAGACAAGTTTCTATGTACATTTGTTGATAAGCACTTTCTAAGTGTATGTTTTGTGTATTACATAAGTATAAGTAGAACAAATTTATTGAGTAATGGGAAAATATGACCACAGAATTCCAGGATCAATCAGGGATTAATTTCCAAGATCAAAGGAAATAAACATGTGTGAAACACTCCAAAATATGAATATATTAAATGTTATCTAAATGAAATTATTATAATTATTGTTACAACTATGAAATCTATTTTTTAATGTTGGCTAAAATTGCATGGGAAACAAAGTGGGATTCACAGAATCATTAAAATATTGGTTTAGGTTTGGTTGACTTCAATAAAAGAGACAATGTAGTCTAAATAGCATACTTGGATGAATAGAAAACTGTTGTCAGAGTCAGGAATACCTTGGTTCAGAACCATTCTTCCTCTATGAGAGCTATGTGGCAAGTCATTTAAACTCTGAATAGTTTCTTCTTAAACTGTGGGTCTCAACCCCCAAATGGGATCTTGTAACTGAATGTGGAAGTCATGAAATTATGATTTATATCAATAAATATTTGATTGAGGTTATATAAAAATTTCTTGGGCCAGAAGGGGTTTTTTAGTGGAAAAAACTGAGAAACCTTGATCTAGACAACTCTCTAAGAGTATATATTACAGAGAGGGTACCTCATCATTGCTACCTCATCATCTGAGAGCGCCTTACGTCAATGCAATTATTGCTCTGGATCATAATTTTCAGTGAATGACCTAAAACAGATTTATAAACTAAAAGGATGTGAAGCATCTCTTATTCTAATTTAGGCAGCTAGATGGTGCAGTGTCTGAAGTGCCAAGTTTGGAGACAGGAAGATGAGTTCAAATCTGATCTCAGATATTTACTTGCTGCGTGAAGTCACTGGGCTGATCATTTAACCTTTTTTCCTTAACTGTAAGATGGAGATAACAACAGAACCCACCTCCCAAGGTTATTGTGAAAATAAAAGGATATGATATTTGTAAAAAAGTGTTTAGCACAATATTTGTCATGTAATAGGCACTATAAACACACATACATACAAACACATATACATTTATATAAATGCTTATTCCATTCCTTTTTTCTTCTTTTTCATCCTCCCCTCTCCAGCTCCCAACTCCCTTATGGGTCTTTGGTTGTTTGGCATTATTCAATCAATCCCTGATAAACCTGGAATTAACCTGTCAGTCAATACTTACATCCAAGCACCTAAAGCAATTTACCTATCACAGTAACTGATATTTATAAAATTTGTTAAAGTGTGTAAAGCCCTTATATACATTGCCTTATAATATGAGCTTCACAAAAACTTTGAGAGGGCAGATGATATTTTGGACACTGTTAGTCCCATTAATGGATAAGGAAACTGAGGCAGTGAGATGAGTGACTTTCAATGGTCACAAGGCTTGTGTCACAGGTAGAATTCAAATCAAGTACAGTTTCTCTTCAACACTGGCATGTATGCACTTATTCCAGGGAGGTTCACTTTCCTCCTTTGTTTGAGGGACATGTTTTTCCTGTGAAGGGAAAAATCAGATGGCAGTAGACTGTAGAACTAAGTACCATGCTGGGCTCATTACAGGTACTCAAAAATAGGTTTTCCCTCCAAGCAAAATAGCTAATTAATGATCTGGTTTATAAAATAATATTTTAAACAAGTCTCCATTTAGGTATTTAATTTTTAATAATTTCATAAATTATCAGTGAATTTTTAAAAATTGGGTAAAGATGTTAAATATCCATCTCTGTTAGCTAACAGAATAATCAAAATTAGCCACTCATGATTAATTTAGAAACACACACATGTGTATATGTATGTGTGCACAGGTCTGTATTTAAAATTTGAAGATTTAACAGTGGAGTTACAGAAGAGGTAGGCATTTCATTGTATTCTATTTTATGCCTTTTTACTTATAAAGAGGTTTCTACAACATAATTTAATTATCATCTCAAAGATCATCATTTTTGAGTAAGATATAATTCTTAGTGTTGTTCATTTATCTAGTCAATGAATCATGAAATATTTAGTGCATAGATGACGTTTAATATCCTAGTGCTACTTCTGATTCAGAGACAAGGACCTATTTTTACTACTAGTGCTAGGCTTGGAGTTTCATGTTTCCTACCTACCATTATCACATAACTCATTCATTCACTATAATTGCCTAGGTTTTCCCCAGTGTCTAAGGCAGTGTTGATTAACTTGGTAAATAGAACTCTTTCCAGCCCCTTCTGACCACAACTTTTGGTCAGATTGACCAGCCACTGTCCAATCAGCAGATACCCGGAAGTATCAGTTACTACAATTAGATGTCCAAGCAAGCATACCAAGAATAATCAGTTAGATTGAAAGTGACAGCTGGAAGAGTTCTGAATGTAAAGCATTCTTAGTCATTCCTTGGAAGCAACTTGGCTGCTAAGGGAGGGGCCCTTCTAGGGTGTGGGACTTCTAGGGCAGGGATTCCAGGAATGGCTTATCTTCTTTATGATAGCAGAAGACTGACTTTAGGGGAGCAGAAGTGAAGGCCAGTCCAGGAGTTTGACTCCATTCATTTTATTTTTCTGCAAAAAAGGTGGAGGCTACCTTATATGTCATCATGCAAATGCTGCTGTTTCCAGTGCCTCAATATCACACTCATTTAGTTGAGATGTCTGCCTCTTGACTTATGCATTCTTTCCATTTGGCTCATTGACATAATTTCCCTACTTTGGCAGGTAGCTAGAATCTCTCCCTATTTAAAATAATCACTCATATTTTTACTTTAAAGTTTGCAAAATGCTTTTGTTACAACCTTTTAAAGTAGGTGATACAAATAATATTAATTATTACAAATAATGTTAATTATTACAAATAAAAATACAAAAAAGTATAATTCACATAGAACTTAAAGGTTTGCAAAGTGCTGTATATATTTTTTTCATTTGATCCTCCCTTTACCCTAATTGTTATTTTCCTTGTGTTACAAGAGAGGGAACTGAGTCACAGAGAAGTTATTTGAATCAGTGGATTACATTCAAATTCAAATTCAGGTTTTAGTGATTTCAAAACTAGCATTTCATCTACCATGGCACTTAACTGCCTCTAAATATTATCATCTCTGGATGGCAAAACTGAAGTTTTGAGAGGTTGTGATTTATCCAACATTTAGTGTCTTAAGAGGCATTTGAAATCAGCCTTTCTAAATCAAAGTCTAGCTTTCTATTTATTACATTGCATTGCCTCTCAAAAGGCACCTAAAAGTTTCATTGGTAAATGTGCCGTTTACTTTCTTGAGTCACAATAAGAATGTCAAATAAAATTTGGACACAGTGCCAACTTTAAGGGCACTCCACCATACATCTATCTCCTTCTTTAAAATGAATGCAGCAGGCTTCTCAACATTTTTCAGCCCTTACATGATTCAGAATAGAAAGAATTCCCCACTTTTTGGAGATGACAACCAGCTAAAGGCAGTTGGCAGGTCTCCCTCAGAAATTTCTTAAAATGTGTACCTTTTGTTTCCTGGGTGACAATTCTGCGAGCTTATGTTGGACTCTTGGGCACCCAGTCAAAACACATAACAACATGTTCATTTATCTGTTCACAGTTGACATCTGAATTGTTTTAGAAACCACTGGGCCCGGACTATGGAAAGACTTACGTTTGGACTGTTCAAATTGGTTAGTTTCTGTCTTGTGTAATCTACAGGGTGCTTTTCATTTAATACAGCTGTACTTTTATTTACAGGGAATGCCGAGTATGCGACTTACATAAGTAATGTGAGTTTGGAGAGCTAGTCTGTGGTATTTCATAATCCCTCCTTGGTAACCATGTGGTAACTTGATTCAAATATTTTGCAAGATGGTAACTTGTGATGATAAGTGGTATTAATAACTCCTATTGGTACTACACATCTTATGACTGAATCAAGTAAACAAGTTCTCTCCCTTATAATATTGAACACAATAGCAGCTTATTGTGAAATAATATAACATAGATCAAAATGGGTTTCAGATGTACTGGAATGAAAATTGTATCTCTTTTACCGTAATTGGAAGTTACCTTCAAATCAGAACATCTCAGAAGAGGAAATGACCTTTTTAATTATATTTACTATCTCTGGATGTACAATACAATGTTGGTATTTTATACTGTGATCTTTTAAAAATATCAATGTAAAAATAGTAAATAGGCCTTCAGGTAAAATAATAATGCTATTTTTGAATTTTAAAGACAGTAGTTGAAGATAATTTAAAAATCAGTTTTAAAGTCAGTAGTTGAAGATAATTTAAAATCACATTTAAAATGCTCTTGTAAAGGAAAAATGCCAAAAGATTGATGACAATAGGTTGCAGAAGGTAGTTTAGTCCTGGGCACATTGTAAGTTCTCAAGAGTACTTGTGAGTCGGTTGATATGTTGATATATGTATATATGGAATATAAATATGTATATATATTATGTATATGTATGTATATATATATTATGTATAGATATCTGTGATGTATTATAATGTGTGTGTTTGTGTGTATGTGTGGGTGTGGGTGTAGTCAGAAGAAGGGAAAAGGAATAGTTCATTGAACAGTGTTCATTGAAACAGAACCATTTTTGAGTAAATAGTGTACATATGTGTACATATTCATGTTTATTAAATTATTGTCATACTTATTTTAAAATAATATCTATTAGTATGCAGTGGAAAAGTATTTATAGTTAAGGACATAGGTTTGAGTCCTGATTCATTTATTACTTGTATGAACTTATACAAATTATTTATCTTTTCTGGACTTCAATTTCCTCATCTTTAAAATGAGTTATCACAGGGGAAATAAGATGGAGGGAAATATAGTTAGCCATCATAACTATGAAAAAATAATTTGAACTATATTTCTATGATAAAAGCTTTTAGAGACATGAATCAAATTTATAAAAATAAGAAACATTCCCCAATTGAGAAATGATCAAAAAATATGAAGTTAGTTTTCAGATGAAATAATCAAAGCTATCTATAGCCATTTGAAAAGGTGTTCTAAATAGCTATTGTTTGGAGATATGTAAATTAAAACAATTTTGAGTTACTACTTTATACTACTTCATATCTATTAGGTTTACTAACAGGACAGAAAAGGAAAGTGACAAGTGTTGTAGGGGATATGGAAAAATTGAGATATTAATATACTGTTGGTGGCGATCAACCATTATATAGAATAATTTGAAATGATGTCCAGATATTTATAGTAGCCTTTTTCTGGTGACAAGGAAGTTGAAATTGAAGGGATGTCCATCAGCTGGGGAATGGCCGAACAAGTTGTGGTATATGATTGTGATGGAGTGTTATTGTGCCATAAGATGAAATAGATGCTCTCAGAAAAACCTGGAAAAACTTACATAAACAGATGCAAAGAGGAATGAGTAGAACCAGGACATTTATTGTACACAGTAACAAAAAAATTTAAGATCTGAGTTCAAATTTGGTCTCAGACACTTAACATTCCCTAGCTGTGTGACCCTGGGCAAGTCACTTAACCTCAATTGCCTCAGCAAAAAGCAAATATATATATATGTATACATATATATATATGTATACATATATATAAAATAAGATGATCAACTGTGAATGACTTAGCTGTTCGTTTTCAGGTATGCCATGATCCAAGACAACTCTGAAAAACTTATAATGAAAAATTCTGTCCCATTGCCAAAGAAAGAAATGCAATCTAAAAAAAAAAATACAGAAAACTTTCTTTAGTTTTTATTTTGGTGTGTGTTTTTTCTTATAACATGACTAATATGGAAACATGTTTTGCATGACTACACATGTGTAGCCTGTATCAAATTGCTTGCATTCTTAATGAAAGGGATGCAGGGGAAGAGAGAGAATTGGCAACTCAATTTTAAAAACAATTGTTGAAAAAAAAATTTTTACATGTAATTGGGGGAAGATAAAATACAGTATCTTAAAAAAAAAAAGTATTATGCTTAAAGCCCAAACTTTACTAGATGACTAATCAAAACATGAGTCAGATCTTGGCTACCTTAAATCTCAAGGAAAACAGCTTTGCAATATTCTAATCACTAAATTAACATCATTAAAGAACAACAATTATTAACACTTCAAGTAAGAGGGTGGTTACTCTCCAAGGTCAACTAAAGAACAAAATGTTTCTTTGTTCTTTTCAATGTTTATTATTGGATTGTATATTGTATTGTACAATGTTTTATTGGATTGCATTATATATAATGTTAAATGGGAAACTTATTTAAGAATGTCATTTTGAAATATGTACTTTATAATCATTCTTTTTGCCACACAAACCACAAACACACATACACACATTTATACACACAAAAACTATACAAACTATTTTACTGCTATTAGATGTATGTGCCTGCCTATGATTTTGTAGGGAACCAGTACTATCTTTAAACCATGTGTTAAAATCACTATCCTTACTTCATAATCACAGATATACACTTGTAAATTATATATTACACATTAGATTACACATATATACACATGTGGGGTTTTTCACCACTGCTGTAGATTAAAGTATAAATCTTATACAACTTCTATCCATATTTTACTCTGAATCTTCCACTGAAGATATATCCAGCATTATTGGGAACATTTCTGATATTCTTTTAGTATCTTTGGAAGTACCAATGTTGTACTTTCACTATTTATTTGATATCATTTGTTTTCATCATATGACCATTCTTGTAGTACATAGTAATTTCCTTTGTGCCTCTTTTTGGATGAAAATTGTTTTTTCTTATTGCCCCTGCTTATGTTCACCATTTGTATTTATACTGTCCTTTGAGTTCTTTGTAATTTTAATTTTTCAGAGACTATAGGGTTCAGATAGGTGGGAATCCCATAAATATATTAATTTTGGAGAAATAGATTGTAAAAGTGTTTATCTGTTTGAAGTCTCAGTGGAGAGGGGAAGAACACATTCATCATATATGTTCACTGATGTTATGGAAGAGGCTCAAACAAAAGAAGAATTTCACATTGAGATTTTCTAAATACTTCTTTTCACAGATGGAATTATATTAATTTCTCTGAACCATGCAGCGTTACTTAATTACCTCAGAAAAATCCACAGAAATATAAAATTTATCTAACATGGAAAAAAGTGTTGAAAAATGCATATTGCAAATGTTATGGTATATAGTGACAGGGATAATGACAGTCAATTCATATGTCATTTATAATATATATATATATATACATATATATATATGTAGGACAAGCAAAAAAGATAGATAAGAAGTTGGGTCTAGAATTAACTGGCCAGGAGAAATTAAAATGAATTAAATTTGGGGAAGAGAATATGGTTTTTCATGATCTCAAATATCTTATTTCTCCAAAATTTGTGGCCTTGTTTAGATGATTTCAATAAAACATATACTATATGCAAGGTACTCTGAAGAAAAGGAAGATGAATAAAAGTTGGTGCTCTTAAAGAGCTCATGATCTAGTGGGGAAAACCAAAATCAAAAGTGATAGGCAGAATATGATAAATGCCATAAAAACCTGTGTAATCTGGTATTGGGGAGGTAGTTAGAAGTCAACTGAGAGAGACATTGTTTTGAATTAAAGCATCAAAGGCTTCAAGGAAGAAATGGAATTCAGGAAGTCTGTGAAAGAAGTGGTTATTAGGAAGTCATTATATGTTTTTGAGCAAGAGAGGGACATTTTTAAAAATTGTGCCCTATGAATATTAATCTGGTTATGGTATAGAGTATAGATTGGAGGAAAGAGAATAAAAATGGGGGAATTTATTTAGGAAGTTATTACAAGTGTCCACATGAGAGGTTCTGAGCATCTGAATTTAGGATCAAGGGACCATAGAGAATAGAGCGGGAAAGGAATTTAGAAGTTGTAAAAACTAAGTCTCATTTTATAGGTGAGAAATTTGAAGCTCAGAGAAGGCAGAGAAAGAATCAAAGATGATTCCAGGGTTTTGGACTGATGTACTTGAGACAATGATACCATTAACAAAAGTAAGGGAATCAGTAGGATTTAGTTTAAATGGGAAACAGCTTGAAATACAGGTGGGAAATGCAGGTAGAGAGAACTGGTAGATAAGTGAAAATCTGTGACTGCACAGTGCTTGGAAAACACTAGGCACTTAATAAATGCTTATCCACTGACTGACTAGCTAGAGTGCAAGGGAAAAATGAGGCTTAAATTTAGGAAACACCTACAAAGAGGAGATAGTTGAAGGCAGTAGGATTGCACAAGATTTCCAAGACAGATAATATAGAAAGTGAAGGTGAAAGATCCAAGAACAGAAACTTGGGGTTTAAAGGAGGAAGGAAAGCCAGGAAAGAGATAGAGAAGCAGCATCAGAGAGGTAGAAAGGTGATCAGAATAGAAGCCAAAATGGGAGGGAATTTTAAAAAAAATAAAAGGGTAATCAATATTGTTTAATGTTGTAGAAAGATTTAGATTGATGAGAGCTAGGAGAAAGACATTAGATTTAGACAATGAGAGGTCACTTTCGATCTTTGACAATAGTTTCAGTAGAACACTGGGGGCAGAAGTCATGCTTTAAGGGACTAAGGAGTAGGGGAAGATTACAAATAAAGGCTACTTTTTTTTCAGAAGTTCATTAGTGAAGAAAAAGGAGGAAAAAGTTTTGTAAACTCAATACAGGTGAGTTGTACGTATGGCACATATGGCAACCCTCAGATGAGGTTTTCAGGTTTACAGAGGCCAGTTAGATCCATTTAAGGCATGACATTTCTCACTCTTGTTGGTTCATTGTTACTCTTAATTCTTTTTTTTTTTTTTTGGCTCTCCTAATATATTATCTTTCAAGTCCCATCTTGCTTTGTTATAATGTGAGTATTTTTTCAATGTAGTGGAAAGCATGTTAGAGGAATTGGGAAATCTGGGTTTATATACGAGATCTGTTGATTCACTAGTTTGGTTAATTTGAGCAAGCTATTGGGAATCGTTGTCCCTCATTTTTCCTGTATGTAAAATAAAGGGGCTAGGTTAGAATCCAAAGTTTATTTACTTTCTAAATGATTTTTGATTCTTTGCTTTTTCTCATTTCTCATTGCTTACTCTCATTAAGAATCTCATGGTTTTGTTATTTAAAGATGATGTCTCTCTAGCTTTTATGCTTTCTGAAGAACAGTCATATGTGTTTTGTTTATTTACCAGCATATTTCTATCCTCATTTCATGATATATTTGTGCTTCCAATGTTAATCGTAATAATTACTAATATTTACACAACACTTTAGGATTTACAAAATGCTTTATATGTATCATCTCATCTAAATTTCATGAATGTCTGTGATTCAGGTATTATTCCCCTATCACAGATGAGGAAGCCAAGACTTGGGGAAGTGAATTGCAGAATCACATGGCAAATGTTTGAGCCAAGATCTGAATTCAAGTTTTTCTGATTCTAAGTCTAGAACTCAATCTACTGTTCAAAAGAAAATCATGGATAGCTTTAAAATAGAGGTTTAATTTCTAATTGTCATTGCTCTTGTTGCTACTGCTGGTGATGGTGAAAGTAGGCTCTAGAAGACATTTTTGATATGGTTGGATTCTTCTGAAAGATAAACTTGATTAATTAGTTGGTTAATTATGAACCCTAATTATCACTGCATTCAATATTCTAACAAAGAAAATTAATAGCAATATAATAATGTGCAATGAGGTGAGATCACACAATATTGAATGATAAAAGTAATATATTAACTCTGAAGCTAATTTAAAAATAGTCTAAAGTTTAACAATTTTCTGGTAACTTGCTACATATTCATTATTTCTCCCTCAGCAAAATCTTGATTTAGGAAGGCAGGAACTCTTTTCCCTTAGTTTAAGCATCTTTTGGTTTGCCTTTTCTCTTACCATAAAATAGGCATGAAGATATATTCCAAGTTTTCTCTGAATAGAAGAATCAAGAATGGTTGTATCATCATAAAACAGGGGTATTCATGAGAACTTTTTTCCTTAAAAGGCAAATATTTTATTTTGTCTCTATCTCAATACACTTCAGAAATATGCTAATAGGAATTTCCAGGCCCCACTTCATAATCCTCAAAAATCTGGTGTCAAGATTCTTCTATAAATGGCTTGACTAAAAGTAGGACACATACTGTAGTTGTAGCATTTTCTCTTGAAACAACTTGCCTTAGGAAAGAAACAAAAACACAAACTCGGCTTTGTCATTTGGGCCAAAGAAACTTAATAGGTAGGTAGTTTTCATTTCTGAGTTGTTAGTCTGCCTTTACTAAAAGTGATAACCTCACTTCCTCTTTCTTTTGCTTGTTTCCATTTACAAGTACCATGTTGCATCCATCAGACTCGACAGGCAAAGCCTGATTTTTTTTTTTTCTGATATGGGTTTGGTCTTAGGTTTCCTGTGGTTTCCTCCGGCAGTTCCAATTTTCCTTTTAGAAAAGTCTTTAATTAAAGCAGACAATCTGTGGCTTAGGTGAATCTAGTTTTATTCAAAGAAACTTGAGGAAAAACTGTTTTTGTTTCCTTTTGGTATGGTTGGAATTCTTTAGACCATCAAAGAATCAAAGAATTCCAGGGTTAGAAGATATTCAAATAGATAATTTAGTTGAGGGGTTCTTTACTTTTTTTTGTATCGTGATCCATCTTGGTAATGTGGTAAAGGCTATGGATACTTTCTCAGAATAATGTTTTTTTAAATGCATCAAAGAAATTACATTAAAAGGAAAGCAATTCTATTGAAGAAGTTATATATGCATATGCATGCATCTTTCTTCACACACATATACAAGTTCTCAGATATCAGGCTAAGAACTCTGAATTTTAGGCCAATGAACATATTTTACAGATGAGGAAACTGAAAGAAAGTCTGATATGTTAAGTGACCTATCTAAAGTTGCCTGGTTCTAATAAGTGTAACAGGGCTGAAATTCCAACTTTGATATTCTGATTCTATTCATTTAAAGTGAGATTCCTTTTACCATCCCAAATTGGAATTCTTAGCTTTGAAGTGAGCTGGCTCACATCATTGTGAGATGATGTCATGGCCATGGAACTCTTTCAAATCTGAGTAGAAGACAATTTGCTGACTTACATTTTAAAAACTGCTTTATTGGATATTGCCAGTCAGAGATGAAAACCAGTATTAGCTAGTTATGAGTTCATTCATCAAGCATTACCAGCCAGAGAAGACCAATGGGGATGCATATGCCCTAGGCTGTTACAGATCCAATAATATTGACTTCTGGCAGTTCCTCAAAAAAGACTCCTCATTTTGGCATTTTCTTTGGCTTTTTCCCATCTTTGGAATGCTTTTCTCTACTTAATCTACTGATTTCCCTGGTTTTCTTCAGTTCCCACCTTTCCATATCCTCTCATGATTCTCATTAATTCTAGTGCCTTCCCTCTGTTGATTATTTCCAATTTATCCTATGTAGAACTTGTTTATTATACAGTCATTTGTTTCTTGTCTTTTCCTTTAGACTATGAGCTCCTTACAACCAAGAAATGTCTTTAACGATCACTCAGCACAGTTTCTGGAACATAGTAAGTGCTTAGTAAATGTTTATTGACTGACAGCATTGGTAAACTTGATGATCTCCATAAAAAGATGAAGATGATTTGTGCATTACATGTAGGAAACTGGGCCACTGACCCATGATGGTATAACTGAGAATATTACACTTGTTCCATCAATTATACTCTTGGTAGAAGTAAAAATTTTAGTACCACATTAATTATTTCTGTTCAATTTGCTCTACATCAGGGGTTCTTAACTCTTTTTTTATCATGAACTCTTTTGGCAGTCTGGTGAAGTCTGTGAATCCATTCTCAGAAAAATATTTTTAATGCAAAAAAAAATCAAATTGCAAAAGAAACAGATTACATTAAAATGCAGTTATCAATATTAAAAAAAAAAAAACAGAAATAGGGGCAGCTAAATGGTGCAGTGGATATAGCACCAGCCCTGAAATCAGGAGGATCTGAGTTCAAATCTAGTTTCAGACATGTAACAATTGCTAGCTGTGTTACCTGGGCAAGATGCTTAACCCTAATTGTCTCAGGAGGAAAAAAAACCCAGAAATACAAGTTTATGCAAGTGTCATATCAATTTATATAATACATACCACATATAGCAAAATTGTGTACCATATGACAAATACCTGGATTACATGGATTTTACAATACCTAACATCAAATATCTAATATTGAGTAGCAAAAAAGACCATTCAAACATAATCCATAATACCACCTATTGAAGTTAACACAGAGTATTAATTATATTGACCCCATCAATGGGCAACATCTGGCTATATGATTGCCCTTTGCTGTGTTCATTATCTCATCCTTCCAGTTTAAAAAAATTGCAGGTCTATATAGTACATCAAATTATATCAGATTTGAAGCACATATACTGCATATGTATTAAATTACATGTAGTATAGTCATAGCCAACTATTTCAAATATGCAAACCACATGAAAGTGTACAGTATGCAGCACACAAATGTAAAGTCCTTTATATTTGGTTATCACATACTGCATATCTTAATTTCACCATCCACCGGTTTCCTTCATCACTACTGAAAGGATGATGTAATAAGCAAAGCTAAGGAGAAAAGTTCCCAGGACTTCCTTTCTTATTAGGCAAGGGCCTAATGAACACAACCGGTTTGGAAAAATTCCATGGACTACAATTCCCAAAAGTCTGCATGTCTGGCCACAGAACAGTTGCATCATGAGATAAGGAGTCTTTTCGGAAGTGGGAAATCAAAAAAACAACGGCAACATGTTTGAAACTTCTTGACCTTTACTTTATTCCACTTTAATCATAATAATTCCAACAGCCTGTCCTGGACACCAGGTGACTTTCCTTTCTATGAAGAGAATGCCAGACCAGCTGAAAACAGCTGTATTTTCTGCATGCAACATTTTCCTTTCTTTATTTACTGTGTATTGTTGCATTTTCCAAAGCTTCATCTGAAACGGATGCAGCTGGCAGACCCTGCACAGCTGGAGTGCTAGTGAGCTATTCATAGATCATAGTTACAGAGCTAGGGAAGACAACAGAGGCCATCTCATCCAACAATCTCACTTTTCAGAGAAGGAAATTGAGGCTCAGGGCTGCTACATTAAATAATTTTTTCTAAGATCATTAAAACTATTTAAACATACTTTATAAGCATATGAATTTACATACATTAATCTCAACATGCAAGATTCCCATAAAAAGTTTTTGTTTACTGTCTGTCTTTTCTGTGTTTATCTATTAATCCACATATATCTGTATCTATATTTTTCCTTTAATATATTTCTATAATACTTTAAGATTTACAAAGTACTACATCTATTCATCTATCTAACATAATCACATTTGATTTTGTGTTACAACCATTTGATATAGGAATTATTATCATCCCCATTTTATATTTGAGGAATTTGAGATACAGTAAAATGACTTGTCTTTGGTCATCTACTTAGATGAAATTTGGATTTTTGCTAATTCCAGATCTACTTTATTCACTTTTATTCACCTTAGTCTCAAAGATTATCTATCAAAGTGATAAAGAGTATAATGAATAATGATGAGAAAAATACTTGAAATCACAATCTCTAAAAATACTGAAATAATCCACTCTAATAATTACCACAGTTTATTATTATCCAATTTATTGAGTCACCCAATTGGTGGACATTTAGATTAGATGTAGTTTCTTCCTAATATATTATGCATGATACTACTATAAACATCAGTAAATAGCTTGATTGTTGTAAAAAAATTCTCAGAATATGTTTCTACTAATAGAATGATTGATTGAAAGGTATGATTATTTTTAAAAATTGTATTACACTGACAGGCTGCTTTCTAACAACATTCTGCCACTTTTCAATTCTATCTGTAATTAATGAATAAACCTTTCCCCTCCCATAATCTCTATAACATTGAATCTTGCAACTTTTAATTATTTTAGACAATTTGTTGAGTAGAAGTCAGTTACTTTAGGTGTTTTAATACATCTCATTATTATTGAAAATGAATATATTTTTCATTTCACTATTTTTCCTTCCCTCATCTCTTTTTTACAATTTATTTTCTCTTTCTCAACCTCTCTGCCACTCCAATTTAAAAGAAAAAGAAAAAAGAATAAAAAGTTTTATAACAAATATGCATTGTCAAGTAAAACAAATTCCCCTGTTGTCCATTTCCAAAAATGGATGCTTCATCCTGTACTTTGTATCTATCATCTGTCTCTCAGAAGGTGGACAGCTTGGTTCATGGTAAGAACATTAAAGTTGTTTTTTTTTATAATCTTGGTATTATTACGTACATTGCTCTACTGATTCTGTTTATTTCACTATGAATCAGTTAATGCAAATTTTCCCAAGTCTCTCTAAAACTGTGCTTTTCTTCATTTCTTATAATACAGAAGAATTGTTACATTCCATTCCTCCACTGGTAGGTATCCCTTTAGTTTCCAGTTCTTTGTCACGACAAAATGCTACTATAAATATTTTTATGTTTATGAGTTCTTTTTGTCTTCTTTTCACCTCTTTGGACTATATAAGTCCAATTAGGTTTTGCTGAGTTGAAAGGTATGCACTGGCTAGTGTCTTTGAGAACACTTCCAAATTGCCTCCAAAATGACTGAGTCTACCTGCCAATAACATGCTTACAGCTCTTCCAATATTTATCATTTTCCATTTTCATCATCTTTGTCAATCTGGTGGGTATGAGGCAAAACCTCAGAGTTCTTTTAATTTTTATTTCTCTACTTATCAGTGATATATTCACAACATATAGACCAGGAGCTAGTTTCTTACTACATTGACGAAAAAGTATTTTTCTTTAAAATTACTAAAAATGTTAATGAATATTGGATTTTATCAAAGGCCTTTTCCCCTGTATCTACTGATATGGACATATGCTTTAAAATGTTTCTGTGAATATATGATTTTGAGTTGTTTTAATATCAAAGATGTCTGTGATTTTATCCTTGGTAATAATTAAAGACTGTAGTATCACAGAATTGGAAATGGAAGAGATCTTGGAAGTCACTGAGTCCAATCCTCATATCTCTGGAAAATGATGTTCAAACATATAGCTAATCTGCATCTGAGATGAGATTTGAATTTAGATCTTCCTGGCTCTAGCACTATGTCTATTGAGTTACACTGCTTCCCTCAGTGTTATACTCAGAATACAGGTTCATAGATCAAGAATTAGAAAAAACACATAGAGGCCATTCAGTCCAACTGCTTCATTTAGGTTCAGAGAGATTCAGTGACTTTTCCAGGTGTAAATATCAGAGTGGGGATTTGAACTTTGGGCCTCTGACTTCAAATCAGTCCTTTGCATCATACTATTTCCAGTATTCTCAAACCTAAGCCCATACATCTCATCCTCTTTGATTTTTCTTCATGTTCTCCAAAATCCTGTAGAAAAAAATTAAATGCATTGTAGTCCTTCTGACATTTTTTTAAACACTGTGTCATTTTAAACATTTTATCTATTATTGCATATCTGGTAGAAGTACTATATGTGTTGTAGCATTTTAATGTTATGTTGCTTTTATTGGGTACTATTAACTATTATTTTGTGTAATTTTTAAAAATCTGCATAAACTTGGGTAAATTGTTTTAGAATTTTATATTTTAGTGTTGTCAGTTCCATTTTTAAGCTATCTCTGACATAAAATTAATCTTTTTTAAAACATTAATATATAAATAACAACCTATAATACCACAGTTTTAGATGACATAATGCTATGTCATGGAACCTCATCATTTACAAACAATTAAGATCATGGGTGATCAGAGCAATGTTCACATAGTGAGCATAATTAGGCTCAGACAGGTTTTCCTTTTTTTTAAGTGTATACATATTTATAGTTATCTTGTACAAGGAAAATCGGATCTACAAGAAAAAAAATCTGAGAAGGGAAAAATAATGCAAGCAAACATCAACAGAAAGCATGAAAATGCTATGTTGTGGTCCACCCTCAGATCCCACAGGCCTCTCTCTGGGTACATATGGCTTTCTTCATCATTGAACAATTGGAACTGGTTTGAAACATCTCATTGTTGAAGAGAGCCATGTCCTTCAGAATTGATCATCATATAGTCTTGTTGTTGCCGTGTAAAATGATCTCCTGGTTCTGCTCATTTCACTCAGCATTAGTTCACGTAAGTCTCTCCAGGCCTCTCTGAAATCATCCTGCTGGTCGTTTCTTACAGAACAATAATATTCCATAACATTCATATACCATAATTTGTTCAGCCATTCTCCAACTGATGGGCATCCATTCAGTATCCATTTTCTATCCACTACAAAAAGGGCTGCCACAAACATTTTTGCACATGGGTCCCTTCCCTTCCTTTAAGATCTCTTATTTTTCAGTAGAAACACTGCTGGGTCAAAGGGTATGCACAGTTTGATAACTCTTTGAGCACAGTTCCAAATTGCTCTCCAGAATGGCTGGATCCATTCACAGTTCCACCAACAATGTATCAGTGTCCCAGTTTTCCCACATCCCCTCCAACATTCGTCATTATTTTTTCCTTTCATCTTAGCCAATCTGACAGGTGTGTAGTGGTATCTCAGAGTTGTCAGACAGGTTTTCAGTGATGACTTAAGTACAATAAGTGACAATGTTATCTAAGAAATATATAATAAGAAAGGCACAGTATCAGTAGAATAGGAAAATTTTTTGCATTATATAATGCAATAATACCTGAAGAACATTAAAAGTTCTCCTTGAAGAAATTCTCCATAGTATTATGTGGTAATGTGGACAGGAATTATATAGAATAAAAAGATGTGGATTAGTTGGGATTTGCACCATGAAAAGAACATACACAATACACATTGACACACACTGATGAGATAATGGATTAAATAAAAATATATTGCACTGTTGCCTTTGTCAGATGTTTAAAAAACCTGTTGACTATATCAAAGTTATTGGGTTAGCCTTTCATCATTTCTATGTTTGTAAATAGTATGTAGATTATTTATTGTTTGAACTCATTTGGGCCAAGCATTTTATTTTTTTCAGGGGGTAGGAATTTGGGCCAAACATTTTATTTTCTTGAGTGGTGTTCACTGACAGGTTGCCTCATTACTAATGATAACTTGCATGTAATATATGTCACAAAAATATCATCAATGAAATATATTACATGAAAATAAGATAGAGATACTTTGTTATGAAAATGAGACATAGCAAATGGAAAATCTAAGTGTTACACTGGCATCCTTAAAATGCTGACCCAATGAGGAGATGGCCTTTAATACACTGAGTAGGTTCTCTGGGATGGAATTACAGATGAAGTAGACAACAAGTGTATAAAATTTTAAAATGTGATGGACTGTAAAAGAGCCTTAATTTTTCTTTGGGATTTCAGATTTTAATAAATATGTGACTGAGAGACTTCTCTTTAGGATTTCTTCTAGCTAGTGTTCTGTGATTTTTTTTTTTTAGGAGAATTGCTTGATTGCTTACCCCTGATTTTTTTTTTTAGGATTATTGCCTGCTCCATTTTAAGGGAGTTGTTTCTTATTTTCTATTCAAATATAGTTTCAGTTCTAGTTGTCTCTGTACCATTTTTAAAGGTTCCCATAATTACATCTTAGTTCACTTATTAAATCTGTTATTATGTTCCTTTTTTTCCTGAGGCAATTGGGGGTAAGTGACTTGCCCAGGGTCACACAGTTAGGAAGTGTTAAGTGTCTGAGGTCAGATTTGAACTCAGGTCCTCCTGACTTCAGGGCTGGTGCCATCTAGCTGACTCTATGTTATTATATTCCTTACATTCATTGTTGTTGTTTTTGTTCAGTCATGTCCTGCTCCTCATTTTCCTTTTAGGGGTTTTCTTGGGAAAGAAAAAAGTGTTGCACCATTTTCTTCTTCAGCTCATTTAATAGATGAGGAAACTGAGGCAAACAAAGTTAAATGACTTGTTCAGGATCACACAGCTATGAAGTGCCCAATATCAGATTTGAACTCAGGAAGATGAGTCTTTCTGTATCTGACCCTAAGTTGCACCATCTAGCTGCTTGTAAAGTTTTATTAAATTTTGGTCTTGCTAATTCTGTAAATTTAACCATATTGTCAGTTTAGTTTATGTTCAACTATATTCTGCTATTTGCTGCTTTTGTTTACATACTTACTTCTTCCATTACTTTGAATTTTCATTTTCCTTCATTGTTCTGTTCTCTCTCTCTCTCTCTCTCTCTCTCTCTCTCTGTGTGTGTGTGTGTGTGTGTGTGTGTGTGTGTGTGTGTGTGTGTGTGTGTTTGTGCTGAATTAAAGACTTCAGTGCTGAAGACATTGGCTTCTTGGGGGTGAAATGAAAATGATGTTCACGAATGAAAGAAGGTGGAAGAAGTAGGGGACAAGAACAGCCCTTGGGAGATTACTGTGCTGGAAATCTTCCCTATCGGGATCAAAATTGAGGATAAGGTAAGTATTACTACAAACCCCAAACAGCTTAATTGACTTATTATTTCTACTGGCCAGCTTCCTGAATATTTGAATTAATTGCCCTTTGTCTTTAACTTTCACTTTTTCTTTGAGCCTATTCTCTCTTAAAGCAACAGTAATTTCCAACAGAATAGCTGTTGGACTTCAGTATCCCTTTATCCCTTCTCTTTTCTTCTTCCCCCAAAGTGTTCTGTCTCTACTTGGATGAGATGGGAGTGACCAGGATGAGCCTAGAAGGGGTACTCTGGTTGGAAGCCACAGCTCCAGGACCTTCATGACTTGTGATGCATTTGGCGTTGAACATTACCTAGGATATCAGGAATAGGATTTGTGACCAGAGACTTCTGGGAGGTAAATTACAGCCAGATTGAGGGTAAGTGTAATGGTGCAGACTTTGGCTGGGACAGCAGGTCTAGCACCAGAAGGGCAGCCAACTAGATGCTATGATACTGGTTCAGTGGAGAATTGACTAATCTAGGGTTGGGAGCTGTGGAGATGAAGACAGGCAGAAGATGTCACTTGTCCTCTGGTTGAGCAGGAAGTGAGAACTGGGGTCTATAGGGGAAAGGGCAGCAGTGGCGGGTTGAGGGTTTCAGGGAGAGGATTTGTGGGAGTGTGGTCTGCTGTGATCTTCCCTTTTGCTCTCAAAGATCTGTGAGGGGATTGGGGGTGGGTGGGTGGGTGCACTTCAGCACACTTTTAAAATACCTGAAGTGATCTTGGAAGAAATAGCCCTTTGGATTCTTCCTGTGGCATGTCTATCTCACCATTAGTAGGATGTCTCATATAGCCCTTATGTGTTACCATCAAATGCAAAGATGATTAGTATCATTTGGGTTCGTAGAACAAGATGACTCAGAAACTTCCCAGACTTTTGACTCACACCCTTCCTTGTATATGGCAGTCCTTCCTCCCATCTACTCTCTGTTGAAATCAAAGCTCAGGTGAAATTTTATCTCTTTAATGAAATTCTTTTGTTAATCTTCAAAAGAATCAATCTTTTTGAGGACAAGGACAGTTTTTTTCCTTCCTTCCTTCTTTCCTTTCTTCCTTTTTTCCTGTCTTCCTTCCTTCCTTCCTTCCTTCCTTCCTTCCTTCCTTCCTTCCTTCCTTCCTTCCTTCCTTC
>JAJPUD010005412.1:121833-159591 GCA_023553655.1 Myrmecobius fasciatus
CTTCCTTCCTTTCTTTTTCCTTCCTTCCTTACCTCCCTCTTTCCCTCCTCCTCCTCCTCTTCCTCCTTCTTTTCCTCTTCTTCCTCCTCCTCCTCCTCCTCCTTCTTGTTCTTGTACTCCTCCTCATTCTCTCTCTCTTTCTTTTCTTCTCTGAATCTTCAGTGTCTGGCACATTGAAGTAATCAACTAATCACTGTCTATTATTAAGTATCTATGTTAAGCACTAAAAATGGTAGCTTAGGAAATATGTGGTGATTGATAAATTGATTGATTCCTTTATCATCCACTTTGGAGATGGTCTTTTTCTCCTTTGAATATATTGGCTTTTTTCCTACTTATATGACATTTAAATAAGTTTTTATATTGGTATAAGAATAGCATTTATGTAATAATTTAAGGTTTGCAAAGTGATTTACAAATACTATATAATTTACACTTCATAACTACCTTAAGAGGTGCATAATATTATCATTCCCATTATATAGATAAGGAAAATCAGATCCAGAGAGGAAAAATAACTAATACTATATCCATCAAATTACATAGCCTGTAATTATGAGGCAAAAGTGATCTCAGGTTTATCTGACTCTAGGTACAGAACCATGAATATGTATTAATCACCCTAACTAGAATGTAAAATCCTAGGGAAAAGGGAGAGTGCTTTAATTCCTTGTATCTCTAATAGCATCCTAGATTGTAACTTCCAGATGGCACATATTCAATAAATATTTGCTGCTTGATTATGATTATCTGACTATATATATCTATATATGTATATATATGTAATCTTAACATAAATCATTCCTGGGTCACATAATTGTTAGTGATCATGGGCCTTGAAAACAGGTGACATTCAGTTTTGAGTCTGCCATCGAGTTTCTAAAGACTTAGGATTCAAATTTCCCCAGGTTTACAAAAGCTTAAAACTGCAGTAAGAACAGGGCTACTGGTACTTAAATACCTTTACATTTCTTGAAGTAGAAACAGTTGAGCTTCCAAAGTAATCAATCAATAAGAATATTTGGTTAAAAAAAAAGAAAATTATAAGATCATTGGAGTCTTCCCATGCGTCAGTTGACTTCATTCTTCTGGTCTTTTTCTGTTCCCTGTATTTCATCATTGACTTTTCATCACCCTGATATCTGAATTCTCTTCCTTTAATGAATTTGTCCTTTTGTCTCTTTCTTTTCTTCCCCCCCCTCTCTATTCTGTCTCTACCTGGATGAGATGGTAATGATTTGGGGTAGAAACCCTTAGTATTTCTTTCCTCTGGGTTTTGTACCCTTTTCTCTTTAAGCTCCCTCTGCCCCATCACACAATTTTTCTGAAAAAGTTCAATTAAGGAAATCTTTGAGATGTACTATGTGACATTTGGCATAAGAATGGCTAGCTGTGTATGGAGAAAAGAATGGAAGGAAAAAAGCACTTAGTAAGCACCTACTACATGCCAGACACTGCGCTGAGCACTTTATAAATACCATCTCATTTAGCTGCTGTATAAAGCTTTATATATATTAATATGTGAAAGCATAAAAAGGAGGGAGAAATGAGATGAGTGAGAAAAAGCTTGTTGAAATTCATATATTTCAGTTAAATAAATAAGTTTATTTTATTGTCCTTTTAAAATTATTGGTTTTGTACTTTTCCTAATCACTTTAATTCATGTTAATACAGAGTTTCTTAGAGGGGAGAGTGATTTTACTCTTTGACTCTTGTTGCATAATTGTTATATTGTTGTCTGTTGTAAAATGTGTGGCTCAGGGGCCCAGCAGGGTGAATCCAGGTTACAACTTCCTGCCACTTTCCAGTATTTCCATTACCTTTTGAAATAATTTCTATTTGGCCTCTTGTTGCAGTGTTTGTAAATAATACACCTGTGGCAGAAGATGATTGGCTTTTGTACCGTGCTCCTCTCATTTAAATGTGTCATTGAGATGCTGACATTCAGACAATCTTGAGGTTAGTTTAAACCTCTGTTGCCAGTTTATATATTCACACATATCATTATCTGCTCAAACACCATCTTGGCAGGTACTTAAGCAATGACTTGCCGGAGGCTAGGAGTAACCTCCCTCTCTCCCAATCCCGAGTCTTTTTTCAAAAGGGAACATCCATCACTTCATCATTTTCCTTCTCAAAGATCACTCTCTTCTCAGGCTGTTTTATCCCTGAGGCTTTTGGGAGATTGACACTCACCGAAGAATCAATGGGAAACTCCATTTTTGATAGATGTACCATTAGGAAAATTCTATAGCATTTCTCCCATGACCTTTTCAGAAGATAGATGAAGATTCTTGGAACAGGGCCATACCTGCTTATTGCTGGTTCAGGAAGCACAATCCCAGCCAAATATGTTAGGAGCCACAGAGCCACATCAAAGTCTTTCACAACTTGGAAAATAAACATTGAGTAAAAGATGGAAGAAAAAAGGCTGATGGGGATGAAAGGGGGATAGACTGTCTGGATTTATCATCCTTGAAATCAATAGCTACTTAGCACCCCCCTGTCCTATCTCACTACTTCCCAAAGACCTATCTATGTAGGAGGTGAAGAAAGTCATGTTGCCCCTACTGCTGCCCTTTGCCAAGCATCTATCCTGCCCTCTGTTGTCACAGGTCTCAGCACCAGGAGCTCTTTGGAATTGGGATTTGCAGAGCTCACACTCAATGTCTTCTTTATTTTAGAAAGCAGTATCTCTTCCTATGTGACTATTGAGTAGGTAGGTAAATGTAGAATAGGTAGATGGGGGCTGTTGAAAGGGGAGAGAAGACATGATTACCATTGCTACTATAGCACCAGACACTCTTTGGGATTGTGACAGAGAGATGGAAGAATGAAGTGGTTTTATGCTGCCTACTACCACATGTCTCTTTTACTACATCGCCTTTCCTGCCACTATTATTATCCATCTGGCCTGTGTCAATCAGTCATTGCTCATTTATTAATTAAACTAAGCATTTATTAATTACTTACTATATGCTAGGAATAGGACTAAGTGTTAAGAAAACTTATGTAGCTTATATTGGAACATTTCAAAGACTGTGATAGAGAGGGACAGAAGAACAATGTGGTCACTCCACATTTTTGATTTTCCAAGATTAGCATCCTCATTCATGGCTCAACTTTCCTGACAGTGATTACTATTGACTTTTCCATACCTTTTCCTATTAACTGAATAGTTTTTAATTCACTGATACTTTGATTCTCCCATGCCTATAGAACTGCTCCCCAAATCCCTCTTATTCAGAGTTGTCTTGTGTCAATGAGAGTTAGTCTTTCTCTTATTACTTCCCTCATTCTCACGCCTAATCAAATCAGCTCATTCCTTCTCTATTCTTTATCCTCTTCCCTCATTGCTGTGCTTGTGTGATCATTAACAAAATCCTCATCATATTTCTCTTCCACTAATACCCTTTCAGTCTTCAGGTTTCCTATATTTTCGAGTAAGTATCAGATTGATACATTTAATGGTTTTTTAAAGTACTTTAGAGGTCATCAAATCCAACTCCACATTTTACAAATGAGGAAACAGAATCCAGAAAGGATAGTGACTTGATTAGGGTGACACAACTAATAAATATCTAAGGTGAGATTTGAGCCCAGGTCTTGGTTCTATGTTCAGCACTCATTAAATCATTTTGATATCTAGCACTCTTTGTGATTCTGATAGCTCATTTCCTTTTGTCCTCTGACTCATAGAATCAAGAATGAGTAAGCATTTCTTCTCTCTCCTTTCCTCTCCCCACTCTATTACCCTTGCTCTGGCTCCAATCTTATTCTTTTTTAGTGTTAACCCTAATGTTAACCATTTTACTTCTTCATTGTTCTTCAACCATTGAATTCCTTGCACCCTTGTCCTTCCTTTGTTCCACTCCATCTTTAACCTTGGATAAGCCCTGCCATTGTCCTCCTCTCAGAATCCCAAACTTTGTATTTTCAGTTCCCAGAACAGTGACTAGCTGATACCAGGCATTTAATAAATGCTTGTTGAATTAAATTGAATTGCTAGAAGTTATTCAGCCATACTTAATGGGTCTGCTTCAAATTCATGTTATTGAATCTCTTCTAGGCCCTTTTTGCTGCCTGACAAACTTTTCATTCTTTCCTGTTTAACTCTTATCATTCTTTTAGCAATATTTGTTTCATTTCTTCTCCTCTTCTCTCAAGTCTTAAATATTACTTTGCATTCTCATCCATTTTACTAAAAAAATTGTAGGCTGTTGGGAATTCTCTCGCTTTCCTATTTTCTCAGCTCAAAACCCATCTAAATCTTTGTCTTCTCTTCTTTTGTTCTCATATCTCAGGAAGAAGTAGATCTTTGCTTTGCTGAGCCCACTAGTATCCTTGATCTCATATTCTCTCATCTTAAACAATAGCTTGTCCTATTGATCATCCCCTCTTCCCATTACATTCTCAGTGCTTCCTTATCTACTGACTCCTTCCCAGCTCTCTACAAATATATTCAATTCTTTCTAATCACTAAAAACCAAAAACACAAATAAGCTAAAAACCTCAGCAACTTTCCCTCTACTTTGCCTTTACCTCAAACTAAGATCCTATAACATTCCTCATTTTTACTACCAAACTTAAAAAAAAATTAATGTTGCCCCCGTGCTCTCTGCATATCTCACTTTCATACTCCATCCCTCTGCACTTTTTGACTTCTTTTTATGCATTATCTCTCTTCCCCCCCCCCCATTAGAATGTAGGTTCCTTGAGGTCAGGGACTTATTTTTGTATTACTGGTACTTAGTACAGTGCCTGGTATGTAGTAAGCATTTAATAAATGTTACATGACTTAACTCAGACTGAGAAATGGGGTTCAGTAATCTTGACTGGATCTTCTGGGCCCAATCTGAGTACTGACACATAAGTATCTTCTGTTCATAAATGTGGTAGAACCAATGCTGGGAGGAAGTGGGATAAGTGTGAGGTTTTTCTCTCAGGGACCAAGGTGCTTTATTGGAGAGTGCTTCCAGGCATTTCCCCTTTTGGAGAAAATGTATGTACTTTGTAAAAGCTACTTAATTTTTAAGTGATTAAATGACACAAAAATAGGACATTTACCTTTCATAATGCTGAGGAATGCAACAGGAAGGAGATTAGAGCTGATGGTTGTAGAGAAAAGATTAATCCTTCAATATAATCTAAAACCTTGGAGGGAAGAAAGCAACCTCACTCTAGAATAGAGAGGGCAGAGTAAATTCTTTTTTTTTTTTTAAATTAAAGCTTTTTATTTTCAAAACACATGCATGGATAATTTTCAACATTCACCCTTGCAAAAAAAATTGTGTTCCAAATTTTTTCTCTCCTTCCCTCCCACCCCCTCCTTAGATGGAAAGTAACCCAATATATGTTAAACGTGCAATTCTTCTATACATATTTCTACAATTATCGTGCAGTACAAGAAAAATCAGGCAAAAAGGAAAAAAAAGAGAAAAAACAAAATGCAAGTAAACAATAAAAAGAGTGAAAATACCATGTTTTGATCCACACTCAGTTCCCACAGTTCTCTCTCTAGGGGTAGATGACTCTCTTCAATCACAGACCATTGAAACTGTCCTCAATTATCTCATTGTTGAAAAGAGCCATGTCCATCAGAATTAATCGTTATATAGTATTATTGTTGCCGTGTACAATGATCTTCTGGTTCTGTTCACTTCACTTAGCATCAGTTCATGTAAGTCTCTCCAGGCCTCTCTGAAATCATCCTGCTGATTGCTTCTTATAAAACAATAATATTCCAAAACATTCATATGCCATAACTTATTAGCCATTCTCCAACGATGGGCATCCACTCAGTTTCCAGTTTCTTACCACTACAAAAAGGGCTTCCTTTTGGGCAGAGCATTTTGGGCAGAGCATATTCAAAGTAATAGATCTGCAATTTACACCTGGAAGGGATGCAAGAGGTCCATTGGTCCAACCACCTCAGTTCTGGAATGAAGAAACTGAGTTCTAGAGAGGTTAAGAGATTTAATCAATATAATAAAGTCAGTTAAGTGGGAGATTCAGTATTTTTACTCCGGTTTTTTGATACTTATTCCAGGGCTCACCCCCCCCCACCTCTATGTCTATTAGTTATAAAAGTAATATTCCATTATGTCTGATATGCCAAGAAAAAAGTTATATATGACACTGTAAAATATTTTCTTTTAAATAATAGAGTTTTTTTGACCAGGACCAGGACTAGGACCAAGACCAACAAAATCTCTGATGTTCCAAATGTTATAATTAAACACTGAATATATGATACAGGGCATTTTAAGAAGTTATCTTCTCTATATATCATTTTATCTCTTTTAGAATTGATTATAACAGGAGAAATGATAACATTAGATAACATTTTGTCCGTGAGACATAATAAAATCATACTTCCAAGAGTAGCATTTTAAAACAATCATGTGACTGAAGGAAATTATGATTTTATGTTAAAATTAAGACAAATCAAAACAAAGCACAAAATAAAAGCAAAATTGTGTCACGTGCTGCTTGAGGTGTTATGGATTTAGGCAGATTGTGTGATGGGAGATGGTGGTGATGACTCATTGAACATGCTTGACTTCCTTTTATTTCTTCAAGCCACAGTGTGTCCATGTCCACCCTGCTTTGTTCCCCTTCAGAAATGGTTAGTTACACTTTGTACTTCACCATAAGCCTAAGCTACTCTATTTCTGGATCTCTGAAACTCCACTTCTCTGATCATAACCTCTTCTTCTGCTTTCACTGCCTCTCTCTTTCTAAATCTGTTCTTCTTTCATGGATGGAATAGTTCCATCACTCTTGTTATAACTTCACTTACTTCCTTTCACAATCTTGAAACTATAGCCAATCACTTCCATTATTGTTCTTCCCTTTATCTTCCTGTTGTTTCTACTTCCACTAATTTTGAACCATGAAACATACTTAGTATTCAATTTTCTTCTTCCCAACTGCTGAGTATTGCTAGAGTAAGTCCCAAAACAGTATTGCCTTTAGTCAGTTAAAAACTCATGATCTTTTAACACTACAAAATTGAAATATCTTTCATCTTTTCATTTTCTCATATTTCTCAAGTCTCCTCTCTTTTTAAGATCTCACTTCTACTCTGTTCCTCATTTCTACTCTCACTGTTCATTCAGAGCAGCTGACTTGATTTGCTCTGAGCTCCATCATTTCTTTTCCTTCCAACCATCTTTTCTCTTTCCTCTTTAGTCTCAGAATAAGATGACGATCTTCCATGACAACTTTTTTACTTTTGCTTTTTATTACATTAACTTATATCTCCTCTGATAGTATGTGCCATTAATCAATCTCTTTTTTTCTTACCTTCAATTTCTTCCTTACTTCTGGCATTATCATGCCTTTCTGTGATCCACATTTTGCCAAATTTAGGAGACATATACATACCTTACTTAAGTAACACACAATTTACATCAAAGACTTTTGAATGACTCTTTAGGAAGCTATTTGACATTATGGGAGGATTATTGCATGTTTCTTTATAGATCTGTTTGAAGAGTCTTCCTCAGGTGTTAAATTTAAAGAAAGAAAAACTATTTAGATAAATTTATATTAGAGAATTGGGTCTCAATAAACAACTTTTGTGCTAGTAATTTGTTGTTGTGTTGATTCATATTGAGTATGGAATCTACTTTGTAATATATCTTTTTAATGATTTGATTTTTCTGGATACCCAGAAGCTAAAGAGTCAGTCCATAAACAATACATACTTTTAGAATGGAACATATATGTATACTAAAATATATATAGAGAGAATATGCATATTCTATGTATATATGATATAAACATATATATGACATGTAATATAATAAAATATATATGTATAACAAGGAAAATATGTATAATAAATAAAGATTGTATCCAACTGGAATTTCCAAAAAATGTACTACTAATAAGGGATAACTACTAATAAAGGATAATTGATGTTTGTATAGTGCTTTAAGATCTCAAAGTACTTTATATAAATCATCTAATCTGATCCTCCCAATTAGCCTGTGAGATAGGTTCAGCAGTATTATTTTCCCAATTTTATAGGTAAGAAAAATAAGGCAGACAGGTTAAATATCATTCCTAAGGCCACACAGCTTTTATGTGTATAAAGTGGAATTCAAACCCACTTCTTCCTAATTCCAGGTCCAACATGTTACTCACTGCATTAGATATATTTCAAATGTTCAATAAGGTGCTAACATTTATCAACCCTCCTTAATTAGAATGTCTGAGTCTTTCTGTAACTTTGAGCAACTTAGGAATTCATTTAAAGGCTGTAGGAAGAGATAAAAAAGTAATTCCCAGCTTAGTAGGGAGGTATCATGGTAGAGTAGGAGGCAATTGGCTTTGAAATCAGAGAGTCTGGGTTCAGATTTTTTCTCTGTGATCTTGGATAAGTCATTAACTTTGCTGTGTTTCATTTTCCTTATCTATAAAATGGAGGCATTAAACTAGATGAGTTATGTAGAACTTTTGGGCTCTAGATCGATGAAACTATAGTTAGCAGTATAGTTTGGGGAACCTGGGAAGGGTGGGGGAGTTAACATCCATTTAAATACCTTCGATGAAGAAAATAATCAACCCAAAGGAAAAAATAAAAGTGAATTGCATCCTTATTTGTAAAAACTAGTTAAATGTAACACTTAGGATAACAGCTTGATTCATTTTAGAATGAACAGTGGATAAGAATAAAGATATCTTTGGCAAAATCAGACAATTTTATTTCAGAGGCAATAGCTATGTCCTTTATTAAGCCTTCTGGGGAAAAAGTAAACAATTTAGAGACTATGCTCCAAAGTGAAATCAAACCTAAGCCTCCTTTATCAATTTACAAACAAGAATTTTGGCTCTATTTCTTCTTTTTTTCCCTCCCTATCCCCCATCCTTTGTAAGGATGTGGGGAGGGGAGAAATTGTTCATTAGTGCCTCAGGACAGGTAAAAATCATGATTTCTTGAAGGAAGAGGTAAGAGACTTTTTCTGTCTGAAATGTTGAATATGACAAGTCCATTCAGATGAAGGACGTTTTAGCCATTGGTACATTTCTCAAAATCAGTGACTGAAGAGGAAAGTATTTTGAGGCATTTCCCAGAACTGTCAGCTAGTAAAATCTATAAATCATCCACAAATCTTACTTGGTCAATACTTCATCCTTCAGAGATCCTTAATTTCATCCATGAAGATAGACCCTTCCACCAGTGAAAATTGCTATCACTCTTAAGTCTTATTGGACTGTCACCATGAGATTCTATGGCAGGAAAAAAAAAAACAACAGTAAATGTGCCAATGAGAAAGTGACTAATCTTTGTTGAGCTCCCATTTAGCTAGACTGGTTCTCTGACTGTACATATACAACCCATCATTATGTCCATATTGAAAGGTTTGGTAGGATTTTTGAAATTTTGGATTCTCTTGATATTTGCTTTTGAGAATATTAAGGTCATTTTCATACTGCAATTATACCTATGTACTGTGTCTTCAAAGCTCTTTCAACTGTTCATCTTGGAAAAAGAAGCCAATTTACAGAATTTAGAGGAACCAGTTAAAGATATTTTAGAATAAGATTTTAATAGAAGAACTTTTTGTTATTCTGTTAGGGAAATATTAGGGAATAATTCACAACAACAACAAATTTACATTTAATACAGTTCAAATCAAGTTTGCAATTAAGTGCAAGATACAATATTATTATTGGCCAGGACTTTTACATACTTTAGAAAAACCTCCCATTTTTTATATACCAAGCTTTTTTATAATCACAACAACCTTGTGAGGTGAGCAGGACTCATAGTATTACCTTCATTTAACAAGCAAGTAAATAAGTGAAATGTTGGTCACACTGTATAGGAAACTTCTTTATGACAATATTCTGCATGTGAAAAATAACTTTCAGTAGCCTGAGAGCTAAACATGTAAAAGAAGAATTTAAAAGAAAGGAAGAAGATTTGGTTTTTCCTTCTCAATTTCCCCAGGATAGAATCACAAGGTAACACCTAATGAAAACATCTTGTGATTACTTTTGGGGAAAATACCTTATTATCCTGTGATTGCATGGAGATGGGATCACAACTTTTTCACTGAAAAAAAAAAAGAACAGAGACCAAAAAATAGGTGCTACAAAAAATATGGAAAATATTTTTAGGATTAAAAAACTCCTCCCCCTTCCTCTACAGCATTTAAAGCCCTTCCAAAATAGAGTCTCAAAGCTTATTATATATTTAAATATTCTATGGCCCAGCCAAATTTGTCTTTTTACCTTTGCTCATATTCTATGTTACAATTCTAGTCTTCCACCCTTTACATTGACTATCCACCATATCTGGAATGTGGTCCCTCTTTTCCTCTACTTAGAATTCTTAGTTTCGCAGTTTGTTTCAAGTACTACTTTCCACTTAAGCCTTTTCTGATTCCCAACCCCCAACCTCACCTATTAATTTTTTCTCTTCCTATCATTTTGCAGATTTGTAGGACAAATGAACTATGACTATCATTATTCAATTCATATTGTATGATTTGCAGTTTCTATGACCCTTTCTTAAAAACTGTAGAAAGATATATTTGCTTCTTAGAATTTTGTAACTAGAAGTCCCATCTTTCCTCTGGGGAATGTAAGTACTAGGAAATATATACATGTATATGCTATGTATATGTATTATATGTAGCTGTGGTAATTCAAGCCTGCTTCTCCTTGTTAGAATTTTTGGGTATTAGAGTTTTATTTTTCTCTCCCCTAAGGAATCTGAGTTGCATTTATATGTTGATTCCAGATTGAGAGAACAAACATTTATTAAGAGCTTACTAGGTGCTGTCTCTGTGCTAAGTGTTGAAAATACAAACACAAGCAAGCAAGATAGTCCCAGAGCTTATATCCTAATAGAGAAAAATAACATGTAAAAAGAAGCTGGAAATGGGGAGGATATCTAAGACAACATTGTGTAGAGGTGATCTTGAAGTGGCCCGATTGCTTGACAAGAAAATACAAAAACTCACCTTTCAGAGTCCACAGACTCAGAGGCAGTCCAAGTATGTATGAGAGAAAGCCAAGACTAACATCAGAGTGACATTCAAATGTTCTTGGAGGCATTCTGTTTCTTACAGAACAATAATATTCCACAACATTCATATACCGTGATTTATTCAGCCATTGTCCAATTGATGAGCATCCATTCAGTTTCCAGTTTCTAGCCACTACAAAAAGGGCTGCCATTCTTGCACAGGTGGGTCCCTTTCCCTCCTCTAAGATCTCTTTGGGATATAAGCCCAATAGAAGAAACACTGCTGGGTCAAAGGGTATGCACAGTTTGATAGCTTTTTGAGCATAGCTCCAAATTGCTCTTCAGAATGGTTGGATCCGTTCACAGTTCCACCAACAATGTATCAGTGTCCCATTTTTCCCACATCCTCTCCAACATCCGTCATTATCTTTTCCTGTCATCTTAGCCAATATGATAGGTGTGTAGTGGTATCTTAGAATTGTCTTAATTTGCATTTCTCTGTTGATATATTGCTTTGTTGATTATCTACACTAAGTGTAGGCAAATTATGGCACTACCAAATCATGGCCAGCTTGCTACTGGTTTTTCTAAGTCTGTGAGCTAAGAAGAACTTTCCTATGTTTAAATAAAATATTATTGTATTTAAAACATGTAAATACTATTCTTAGTAGTAGGGTATATGAAAACACATAGTAGACTGGATCTGGTCCAGCTGCTACAGTTTACTGGTCTAGACTTAGTAAAGTAATAAAAATTATTTAATAATGCAAATTAAACTTTGAAGTTCATCATGTTTATATTTTCTTTTTCAGAGAATCTGCTATTAAACATTTACCAGAGTTCTTTCTTTCCATCTCTGTTCCCCTCACTGCCAGATACAAATCAAGATATTTATAATATTTTTTTTGTAGCTACAAAGAACTGATAACAAAATAGATGTCTATCAATTGAGAAATGGTTAAATAAGTTTTGAGATAAGAAAGTAAAAAACTATTACTGTATTGTAAAAATGTTGACTATGAAGCATATAGAGAATCATGGAAAGACAGATGTAAAGTGAAGAGACAAACCAGGAAAATAATAAGCACAAAAACTAAAACAAAATAAATGGGAATATAGCAAAATAGTTGAAACTGAAGGTATGAAATCATAATGACCAAGTTTGAATCCAGAAAAAAAAAAAAGAAAAGCACATCATTATGCTTTTTTGAAGCACTGGGGAAGATACTGATTTGGAATGTTGTATGGAATATTGGGCTTTTTAGATTTGTTGAGTGTTTTGCAGAACTTTCCTCACCTCTTTTTTAATCTTTGTGATTTCTTTGGGAGAAGGAAGAATATTATATGGAGAAATATAGGTGATGTGAATACGTAAAACAACAATAAAATTTTATTTAAAAAAATAGAAATACCTGAAAAGCAATCTAGAGAAAGAGATGGTTAAGAGGGAAACTTAATAATAGTTTTCTACATGGTTAAAGGACATTGTTTATATGGAACATAATTTAAATCAGTGTATACAAAGGGAGAGATCTAAATGAGCTGACTTTCTATGTTCTCTTTTGGTGGTGTGATTGATTCTATGATTAATAATATAAAGTCAAATTAAATGCTTGTTTCTGTTCATAATATATTTGTAATTCTTAACCCTCAAGGAAAAATCTACTTTGGAGAGATGATAAAAAACAACAGTAGACCTGTACCCTTAATTAAGAGAAAATTATTGTACAGTTACTCATTGTGCCTACTGAACACAGACCAGAGCAGTTAAGATTTAGGTTTTGTTTCATGGTATAATGACTAATGATTATGTATGTCTGTGTGTGTATGCAAAAACTTGCATGTGTGTTTGTGAGTCCAAGCAGTAAAATACAGTTTTATCCTCCCTGGGGTCTTAGTTGTAATTGAATTATAGGGTGTTTCATGAGAATTCTGGGTGGCACTTAGAGGACGGTGAAGGAAAACTCAGAAGCTCCCTGAAATATGGAAGCAGCATCCTATAATTCACTTCTAAGTACTATCCAGAAATCATATAATTATGCTGCAAAATAGTTCTTCCAATGGAACAAGAGCAATGAAATATTTGTTTTTGTTTCACAGAATGAATGTTTAGCTCCTACCACTCTGGTTGGGATTTCCACCATCTTGTATCCATATGTAGTATGTCACCATTTTCTACTGAATTGGGTGTAAATTATACTTACCCTCCTGGGTGGGGTGGGTGGGTGTGTGTATAGAAGAAAATATGTCCTGGCAACAGCAATACAGTACTGTCCTGTTTCCAGGCATCTCCTTACTGTGTATTTGTGGTTTGCATAAAGTAGCACACATCCTAAATCACAAAAAGTTGACTGTATCATTTAGCCAGTGGCTGACTCACTCTTAGAGAATGCTTTTCAGAAACAATGGCTAAAACATTTGGAAAACCATTCATAATTCTTAAAAAGCAGGAAGGAAAATGTACTTTTTTTCCTTCTCCCTTCTCAACTTTAGCTATGGGTCCCTTGTCACTCCACAACAGTCCTAATGGATCCTTGTTGGTTTGCTATTTCATTTCCTACAATGACTGCTCTAAAACTTTTGTCTTTTCTTTTCTCTCCCAATTATATACTCATCCTTCACACTGTAGTTACCTGATGTCTTATATGAGGGAAAAGACTGAGGCTATTTGATATGAGTTCCCTTCCAGAATTTCTCATAACTACTCAAAAATTATTTCAACTCAATTCAATAAACATTCAGAAACATAGATAATATGTCATGAAGGGGATTAGGTACAAATACTACAAAGACAAAAATTAATATAGTCACTAGTGTTGAAGGGCTTACATATTACCCTGAGCAGGGAAACGAGAGGGAAGTGATATTACATACATAGAAAAGTAAATGCAAAATGCATAGAAACCAAGTAATTATTTTAGGAGATCAGGATAGTTCTCATATAACAGGTGGCAATTCAGCTGAAATCTGAAGGGAATATACATTCTAAAAGTGGATTTAGAGAGGGAGAACATTTTAGAGATGGTCACTAGCTGTCATGAAGTCAAGAAGGTGGGATAAGGGGAATATTAGATTATATGAAATATTATATATGAGGAACCAAAAGTGGGCTGATTTCACTGGAATTCTAAGAATGGGTGGTGTGGGGAAAGGCAAGGAGAGAGTGATATGAAATGTCTGGAAAGAGAGGTCAGAGCCAGGTCATATAAAGCTTAAAATTCATCATCTACTCTCTCTTCATAGAATTATACATTTAGAGATCCTTTTATCCAATCCCCTCATTTTTTATAAGAGGAATCTGAAGACTCGAGAAGTTATGTAATTTGCCCAAGATCTCCTGGGAAACAAGTAGCAGATCTGCAATTTATACCCTGAGCAAACTATTCCAAATTTAGTATGTTTTCTGTCATATCACAGTGTCTCCATTCAGAGAATAAGGAGTATCCTTTTCTAAGGTCAATCTCTCTTCCAATGGCTCTGTTATCATCTGCTCCCCTCTTTTTTTAGGACCTTGATTCCCTTTTTCTCATACATATTGAATCTTTTCCTTTGGACTCTTTCCTTCCCTGAGTGCTTTGTTTTCCCAAATTCCAAAGTGATGTATTTCTTACCCAGTTTTCTTATTAAATTACTGTCTTATCTTTCTATTTATTGTTAAACTTATCTATATCTAAGGTTCCCAAATCTTTCTCTTTCTCATCAACCATTTCAATAATAATAGCAAGCATTTACATAGTGCTTTAAAGTGTGCAAAGCAAATACATAGATTATACCACTTGATCCTAACTGTCCTGAAGCATAAGAGTTATTATTGCACTCATTAGATAGATGAGGAACCTGAGGCTAAGGGAAATTAAGTAACATGCCCAGAGGGATACCAGATACCACAAGGTGGGATTTAATCTCAGTTGCTTCTAAATCTAAGTCCAGTGCTCTATATCATGACATATAGCTGCCATTCAGTTGAGCTTCTGAACTCCTGAAATTGTGCTCAATACAAGTGATTTATAAAATAAATGATCTTTTTTTCCCCTTTTCATTCTTCCTCTTCTTTATCCTTTCTGCAATTTTGACTCCACTGATCATCTCTTCCTCTTGAATTGCTCTTCCTTTGGATCAGAGAAACTACTGTGTCCTGGTTCTCTGCATCTTTTCTGTTTTAATAGCACCTCATTTTTCTTTGGTAATTAATTTATTTTTAATATATGTGTTTTATGAATCATGTTGAGAGAGAAACAGAACAAAAGGGAAAAACCGTGGGAGAGAAAAAAAATACCAGAAAAAAGAAAGGAACATAGCATGTGTTGATTTATATTCAATCTCCATAGTTCTTTATGACGTTTTCTACCCAAACTCTATTGGAATTGTCTTGTATCACTGAACCACTGAGAAGAACCAAGTCTTTCATAGTTGATCATCACACATTCTTGCCGTTATTGTGTACAATGTATTCCTGGTTCAGCTTGTTTCACAATTTTTCTAGGTCTTTCTAAAATCTACTTGTTCATTATTTTTTATAGAATAATAATATCCTATTACCTTTATATATCATAACTTATTCAGCCATTCCCCAATTGATGGTCATCTACTCATTTTCCAATTCTTTGCTTCCACAAAAAGAGCTGTTACAAACATTTTTGCACTTGTAGATCCTTTCCCTTCCATTATGATTTCCTTAGGATACAGACCCAATAGTGTCACTGATGGGTCAAAGGGTATGCATAGTTTTATACCCCTTTGGGCATAGTTCCAAATTGCTCTCCAGAATAGTTCATAATTCCACCAACAATGCATTAGTGTCCCAGTTTTCCCACATCCCCTCTGACATTTATCATTATCTTTTCCTGTCATCTTAGCCAATCTAAGAGGTGTGAGGTGGAACTCAGACTTGTTTTAATTTGCATTTTTCTAATCAATAGTGTTTTAGAGCCTTTTTTCTGTGACTACAGATACATTCAGTTTCATCATCTGAAAACTGTCTGTTCATATCCTCTGGCCATTTATCAATTGGAGAATGACTTTTCTTCTTATAAATTTGACAGTTATATATTTTAGAAATTATATAGAAGTTATATATTTTAGAAATGAGATATTTATCAAAAACACTGACTATAAAATTTTTCTCCCAGCTTTTGTACTTCCCTCTTAATCTTGTTTCTGCTGATTTTGTTTATGCAGAACCTTTTGAATTTAATGTAAGAAAAGTTGTGCCTTTTGCCTTTCATAATATTCTCTAGTTCTTCTTTGGTCATAAATTCCTCCAAAGATCTGATAGGTCAATTATTCCTTGCTCTCCTAATTTGCTTATGGTATCACCTTTTATGTCCAAATCATGTCCCTATTTTGACCTTATTTTGGCATGGACTATGAGATGTAGGTGTATGCCAAGTTTCTGACTTGTTATTTTTCAGTTTTCCCAGCAATTTTTGTCAAATAATGAGTTCTTATTCCAGGAGCTGGAGTTTGTGGCTTTATCAAATACTAAATAACTATAAGCCTTGATTATTATCTCATGTGTATTCCATTGATCTGTTTCACTGATCCACCATTTTATTTCTTAACCTGTACCAAATGGTTTTGATAACTGCTGTTTTATAATATCGTTTTAGGTCTAGTACTGCTAAGCTGCCATCCTTTGTTTTTTGTTTTTTTTTTTTTTTTTTCCATTCCTTTGATATTCTTGAACTTTTGTTCTTCCAGATGAATTTTGTTAGTATTTTTTAAATTTTATAAAATGATTTTTTGGCAGTTTGATTGGTATGGCACTAAACAAATAAACCAATTTAGGCAGAATTGTCATTTTTATTATATTAGCTCAGCCTACCCACGAGCAATTGATATTTTTCCCATTGTTTAATTCTGACTTTGGATAAGAAGTATTTTGTAATTGTGCTCATACAATTCCTGGGTTTATCTTGGCAGGGAGACACTCAAATATTTTCTTTTGTTCTACAATTGTTTTAAATTAAATTTCTCTTTCTATTTCTTGCTGGTAGGCTTTGTCAGTAATATGTAGAAATGCTGATGATTTGTATAGGTTTATTTTATATTCTGCAACTTTTCTAAGGCTGTTAATTGTTTCAAGTAGGTTTTTAGATGATTTTCTAGGATTCTCTATATCATCATATCATCTGTAAAGAGTGATAATTTTATTTCCTCATTGCCTATTTTAATTCCTTTAATTCCTTTTTCTTTTCTTATTGCAAAAGCCAACATTTCTAGAATAATGTTGAATAATAGTGGTGATAATGGGTATCCATGTTTCATCCTTGATCTTATTGGGAATGCATCCAGCTTCTCTCTATTACAAATAATGATTGCTGTTGGTTTTAGATAGATACTGCTTATTATTTTAAGGAAAGCTCCCTTTATCCTTATCTTCTCTAGTGTTTTAAATAGGAATGGGTTGCATTTGGTGAAAAGCTTCTTCTGCCTGTATTGAGATTATCATATGATTTCTGTTGGTTTTATTATTGATATGCTTGATTATCATAATGGTTTTCCCGATATTGGACTAGCCCTGCATTTCTGCATTATAAATACCATTTTGTTGTAGTGTATTACCCTGCTGAAAATTGCTATAATGTCTTTGCTAATATTTTATTTAAACTTTTTGCATCAATATTCATTAGAGAGATTGGTTTTTAATTTTCTTTCTCTGTTTTGGCTCTTCCTGGTTTAGGTACCAGTACCATATTTGAATCATAGAAGGAATTGAGCAGTATTCCTTCTTTACCTATTTTTCCAAGTACTTTACATAGTATGGGAATTAGCACCTCCTTTTCCTTATCTCCTTAATACTGGTGTTCAAGAATATATCCTTTTATCTCATCTCACTTTTTTCTTATGTAATCTCATTCATTCCCACTGCTATGCTGATTATTTACAAATTCATTTCTTGCAGTCCTATCTTCTGTATTCCAGAGCCCTCATTGTCAATTTCTTAAAGAGATACCCCCCCCCCAAATGTTACACTGGCCCCTTTAAATCTAATGTATTCAAAACCAAGTGCATTGTTTTGCTCCTTAAATCTGTTCCTCCTGAAATTATTGCTTCTGTCAATGGAATAATCACCATTCACCTAGTTTTACATTGCCTTCTTGTTTTGAAATCATTCATATGCTATAAGCTCAGCAACTTTCTAATCCATTCCTTCTTAATTTTTACAATTATTTCCATAGGTCAGGTTCTCATTACCACTTTCCCGGACTATTAAAAATAACCTCATTTCAGGTCTACCTGCTTTCACTCCTCTTATCAACCTCATCCCCAAATCTTATCATTTCACTCCTTTGCTCCAAAATATTCAGTTGGTACACTATTGCCTAGCATCTAAAGTTAAAAACCTTCTGCCCAGTATTTAGGACTTTCTATAATCTGGTACTATTACCTTTCCAGTTCTATATTTTTCCCTTCAAGCCCTTGTTGTCAGAGCCAAAATATAATACTGTCTACCCTTAAAAAATGTCCTTCATTCTCATGGTGTCATACCTTTCCTCATAATGTTTCCCAAACATGGAATATCCTCCCTCTTCGTCTTCACCTATTAAATTCCTACCTATCCTTTCAAGTATAGCTCAAATGTTGTTTTTCCCATGAAGATTTCCAGGTTTTCTATCCATATTTTCCCAATTCATATGACCAAAAGGAAAGGAGGCAGAAATGATTACTTATCTTTTTTTATTTCCCATAGCACCTAGTTCAGTATTCTGCACAGAGTAAATGCTTAATAAATTTTAGTTTGTATAGAGACAAATAAAATATAGAACACCAGTACAGTGACAATTGACGCTGCAGACAGAACTGTTGTGTACACTGCTGTTGTATGTGACAGTTTAATTTGACAGAAAGCAACATATCACAATGAAACCAAGCAATGAATTTGATCCCTTAGAGGCAATAAACCTCTTCAAATTAATATTAGCAGTAGCTAAGTCTCTCTACTACATCTCTATGATGAAAACAGCAAAGAGAAATCAATTCAGATTTAGCTTCTCTTCCAGAAATGACAGAGGTGATGAAACACACATAAACTATTTCCCATAAACTTCTATTTCCACAGAAGGCTGCTGAGGGCTGTTTTTCACAGGAATCACTTCTGTACTTTAAAAATGACTGTGTTTGTAAGTGTTTTGTGCAGTTGTGATTAAAATGTGCACATTAGTAGGATTTCTCTTTATTTGTTTTTATAAAATGAATGTTATTCAGAATATGTAATCACAGAATTTTAGAGCTGGAGAACTCAGTACTTTGTCCAGCCCATTTCTTATATAAAAATTTTATCTATAGCATGGACCCAAAGTGGCCAATCCAACTTTTGCTTAAGCTAAGTATGGGTGAACCACATTTCCTGAGATAATCCACTTTTAGATTTGGTTGTCATACTTCTGATTGGAAAATTTTTTGATAGAATTTTAGCACAAATTTTACATTTATATCTTATTTATGCCTCCTTCTACTATACTTAATTTCACACACACACATATGTAACAGAGTTATCTTCTTGGCTGATTAGAACATATTAAGTGGAAAAAATGGATTATCTTTAGATAAGAGACTGTTCTGTCTGACACTGGGCAAGTTATCCTTGCATCCTAGTCTTTATATCTCAAAGATGAGAATAGTAGTATCTATCCTACTGACTTCACATAGTTACAGTAAGGATTAAAGGATATATTATATAGAACCTATTTTATAAACCCTAAAGCCCTATTTGAATATATATGATCATTTCTCTTTCTTAGTTTCAGATTTCTGCCTCTACCTATGGGCAAAGAATTGTTGGTAATTAAAACCTCCTTCCTTGGGCAGAGAGCTAATTAACATGTATAAAGCTTCGTTAAGGTTTATCATAAAAACAACAAAAAAAAAACAAAACACTTATCCAAAATCACACAGAAATAAATGATAGAGACAGGAACTAAACCTAGCTTTGGAATAATTCCCCCTCTCCAAAAAAATGTTATCATTGGTAACAATATTGTATATACCTTTCTCAATTTCTCTTCCTAGACTTCAACTTACATCAAACTAGTATCTGCCTAGGAATGAAGAAAGGCACACTTAGAGAGCCACATCATCTTATTAGGCAGGGCTTCTTAAACTTTTTCCCCTTGTGAATCCCTTTTCACCTGAGACTTTTTTTTTTCAATCCTGGGTATATGGGTATGCAAATCAAACATTTACTGATAAGAAATCATATTTTTTGCAACTCCCCCATTCACTTACCAGACCCCATATTGGGGTTGCAACTCACAGTTTAAGAAGCTTTCCTATAAAGAACAAGCCTCTGGCAACAAGGTTCTACTGTACTCTATGATCTAGTTCTTTTTCAACCAATCTTTTCTTCTAGACCTTGTTTTTCATCTCTTTCTACCTACTAGTTCTTTTCCTGTTGCCTATTAGCCACTTCCATGTTTTTTCTCAACCTTAAAAAAAACAGAAAACAAAAACCCAAACCCCTCATTTAATCCTAACATATCCATTAGCTGTTAATCCATTTTTCTCCTCAATTTCAAGGCTGAATTCCTTGAGAAAGTTATATGGTTTCAATGTCTTTACTTCTGCTTGCATTCATGTCTAAACTCTCTATGCTATGGTTTCCAACTTCATTATTCAACTGAAATTTCTCTCTCCAAGGTTCCTACTTATTTTTTAATTGACAGAATTAATGATCGTTTCTCAATCTTGTTCTTTTTTACCTTTCTGTAGATCATCCTTTTTTTCCTGGATACTCTCTCCTCCCTAAATTTGCAGTACATTGCTCTTTCCTGGTTCTCTTCCTACCTATCTTACCCCTCCTCAGTCATCTTTACTGGATCTGCATCTTAGTGATACTAATCTATGCCAGACTTTCTTGGGCTTTCTGCTTTTTTCATTGGGCAATATCACTGATTTCATCAGATCCCTTGTGTTCAGTGAACATATCCACACAGATGATTCCTAGATCTCTAATTAACTCTAATCTTTCTCCAGAACTCCAACCTTGAATCTCCAAATGCCTATTGGACAAATTGTTGACATCTTAAACTCAACATGTTCAAAAGGAAACTCATTATCTTCCCCATCCACCAAGCTCTCTCTCTCTCTCTTTAACTTTCTTATTACAGTCTAGACACCATCTTGCCAGTCATCCATGGAAGCAGGAATTAATCAGACTGGATTATAGTCTGGTCTCATATTGCACTGCAAAATTCTATCTAATTTGCAATCCATTATCACCTCTGTATTTATCAAAGGAAAACTGTTCAGCCTTTCTCCCTTCTCCTTCTCCCCCATGCCTCCCCCAGAAATAATATTTTTAATTATTTTCCTCTTAAGCTGACATTTTATGGCTAGAAAGAAGCCAACAATCTAAGTCATCTGGATCAAGATGGACATCCTACCCTGATCATTAATGTATATATAATGCATATAATTATGTATGAGATATGATTCCACATTCCAAGAATAAGAAAATGGAAAAAATGATAAAACTAAATTGACATCATCTGTAAATACTCAGAAAAAGTTTTTCCCAAATGAAAAAAATAACTTTTAGATTTAAAACAAGTCAATTCTTTAAGGAATATCTAATTTTGCAGTTTAAGAAGATTCACCAAAGAGCTAAAGGAATGCCTGTTTTTACTTATCTTGACCTATCTTAAAAAGAAAGACTTTAAGTAGCTAGTTGGGCTGTTAGATCACATATAGTTTTCTCAGCTTTATATATTTTTATTTATTTTGAGGAGACAATTGTAGGATAAATATGCTGGAACATAGCAATTGCCTCTGCCTAAAGAAAAATTCTACCTTTGACTTAGTAGGTAAATCCTAGGGATTTTCCTGAAGCCCATAAATGTTAAATGACTTAGATTATACTGCTTGTAAATGTCAGAAGTATACTTGCATTGATAGATCTCAAAGCACTTTATATGTATTATCTAATTTTAACTTTATGGAAATTCTGAAATGGTGATATAAATATTGTTATTCCCACTTTATAAATCATGAAACTAAATCTCAGTTGGGCTAAAATTATTCCCACGATCAATTAATAGGTTAAAGTGGTATTCCCATGGTTAGTTAATAAATGTGAGAAGTAGGATGTGAATTTAGACATTTCTAACTGCAGGTAAACCAACAAGTCTATCCAATATATCACATTGCCTTTACAAAATGTCTAAACAGGCCTAACACTGCCAGAGTTATAATATGAATTAGGGTCCTTTGATTCCAGACCCATAGCTTTTCCTTTGCACATAATGCCCCTTGTATTCCTTCTGCATGGTCGGGAGACCATTGTTGTTCTTCTTGTTGCTCAGTTCTAAATCTACTTAGAATTGTCTTTCTTTATTGGAATGATCCCAATCAGGGACGCTAAGTGGTTCAAAGGATAGAATAACAGATCTAAAATCAGGAAAACTCATCTTCTTGAGTACAAATCTAGCTTTAGATACTTACTAGCTGTGTGAATCTGGGCAAATTACTTAACCATGTTTGCCTCAGTTTCCTCCTGTAAAATGAACTAGAGAAGATATGACAAACTATGACAAACTACTTTAGTATCTTTGCCAAAAGAATCCCAGAAGGAGTCACAAAAAAGTCAAACCAGTGAAAAAAACTGATAACCACCAACATTAGAATGATTCAATTTCTCAATGGACTTTTACACTTCAATTTCTCTTCCAAAATGTAATTTAAATAGAAAAGAGCTAACAGACTTATTCACATGCAGAGGAAGAATGGGGTATGTTTCCTGAATAGACAAGATTCCTTTCAAAAGCTTAACATCACAAACATTCTATGTCTCTTGCCATTTTTGACGAGAGGGTTTTCAAGTTGTTTTTCCTTGTGAATGCTACTTTCATGATGGTACCATTTTCTAGAATCTCTTTATTCTGACTTCTTGTCACTTTTGCTTCATAAGTATGAAGTCACATCTTAGAAAAATAAATAAGTTGATAGGATTTACTCTTTTCCCCAGGCCTTGGAAGGAGATGTTTTTTACCTTGCCTCTTCATTTTTCTTCTAGATTTGAGATCAGAGGAAATGATTAATGATTATGCAGTTATTGAGTCATCTCCACTTATCAATCAATCATAAACATTATTATTAGCTGGTAGTTATATAGCATTTTAAAGTTTGTAAATTGTTACAAATATTATCCTATTTTTATCCTTATAATAAGCTTGAAAGTGGGTATTATAAATGTTCTAATTTTACAGATAAGAAAACTGAGTTAGGAAGAAGTTAAATGATTTGTTTCCAGTTCATTAAACTAATAAATGTCTGAAGTAGTATTTGAATCCTTCTGTCTACAGCACCACAAAGCTATGGTTATTCAGTTATTTCAGCTGTGTCCTACTCTTTCATGATGCTATTTGGGTCTTGGGCTTTGTTTTATTGTTGCTTTTTTGTTTTGTTTTGTTTTGGTTTGGTTTGGTTTGGTTTTTGGCAAAGCTCCTGCAATGGTTTGCAATTACTTTCTTCAACTCATTGTTCAGAAAAGGAAAACTGTGGCAAATAGGGTTTAGTGATTTGTCCAGGTTCACAAAGATCATAATTGAACTCAGTTCTTCTTGACTCCAAGCTCAATGCTCTATATACTGTACAACCTAGTTGCCTGAATCACCTAGCTAGCTGTCTTTTAATTAAGAACCTACTGTGTGCCACAAATAGAGTTATCAAGACAAAAGTGAGAGCAATATTTTCCCTAAAGGAACCTATATTTTAATGGAAAAGGTAATCTAAGTATATATAGATCTATACAAAATACATATAAATCATGCCTAATTTCCACCGGACACAACGCAAAGTTTATAATCTAAACTATCCAGTGGCTTTAAGGCTAATTTGAGAGTTAATAACTAATAACTAATGACATTGCAGTTTGAATTATATCAGAGTCTAAAATGATTCTTTTCCTTACAAACATTTATGAAAGGATGGATGTCCTTTACCTGCAGAAGAAAAACTCCACAGGTGGCTTGTATGTATAGATATGCATACATATGCTTGTGTGACATAGACTGTGAAATCAATGGTGACTTAAGAGAGACAAGATATCAGCATTGCCCCTGTTAGCTAGAAAACCAAATGGAGGTGATTTACTAGTTTTCCTCCTCCACAAAGTTTCCTTTTGTCTCTTGTCAGGTTTATAGGTTTAATCTTATCTTCATGTATACAATGCAGGATGCCGTTGTTGCTAAGAAACCTGTCAGCTTGGCACTTATGAACAAACCTCCTGATGCATGAAACTTGGGTGACCACTAAACACAAGAACATATCACTTTCAGGTGATGAGATCTGTCCAAAACAGACAAGTATGTCAATGAACACAGTTGCATCTGTCAAAAAACATTCTGTATCAAAGGTCCCCTGAATAAAGAAGTGATGGGTTATTTTGTTAAACCTAAAGAATATTGGCTATAAATTCTTCTAGGATAGTTTAAGAGTAAATTGTTTTCCATTATCATATTTTAATTCTTTGACTCATATTCCTCTAAACACTCTTCAACCACAGACTATATCATCCCTTTTCAGCTTTTGTGTGTTCTTAAGCTCCAGTTCAATAGGCTTTAAATGACATCTTTGAGACTGGCATTAAGGCCAAGGGTGAGGTGTATTACAGATGAGGTATCTAGGGGATTGAGGCTCAGTTAGCATAATTATTCCTAGGCCACAATTTTTCTTATGGTGAGTCATAAAATCATATGGTAATAGAATCAGAGGCCTGAAAGAGACCTCAGAGATAATCTAGTCCAAAGCCTCATTTTATACATGAGGAAACAGGAGCCTAAAAAGCCTTAGGTTATGCACCCAACTGTATCAAAGAAATCCTGCACACATCCAAAGAGTTTCAGCACTAAACCTGGTTGGAGATTTCAGCTCCAAAAAGTGATGGGGTTATGAATGAAGAAATGAAAACCCGATTCAAGGAAGCTAACACATTCTTCCAGAGATTAGCAGCCAAAATGAGGTAGTGATGCAGTCAGGTACAGGAGGACAAGTATCTGACTCACATCCTAGCTGGCATTTGTATAGCATTCTAAGATTAGGAAAACACTTTATAAGCTTTATTTCAGGCACCCTCTCTCTCTCTCTCTTTTTGGTTAAGCCTTTTGATTTCATCATTGCAATGCTTAGCACTATACCTGGCATGAAGTCAGTGTTTACTAAATACTTGATATCTGACTATAAGAAAAACCCTTTCTACTAGGACAGATCAGAAACTTAGAGTGTTTGAGATATGTCTGGGGCAATGAAAGATTAGTTGATTTGCCTAAAGTCAACTAATTAATATAATAATAATAATAACAGTAGCAATAACATTAATAATAACTATCATTGGCATTTTAAGGTTTCCAAAGCACATGTTAAATCTTTCTATCTTAATAATAACCCTGTGACTTAAATACCCCCATTTTACAGGTAAAGAAACTGAGGGAGGCAGAAGCTAAGTGAGTTGCCCAGGTTTACACAGCTGCACAAGTATGTGACTCACAAGTTTGTGAGTTAGAAAACTCAACCTTTTTACTCTACTTTGCCAGCTAGTTTTTAGAGGAAGGACTTGAACCTATACTCCCAGTCTCACTCTACATTCATGAAGTAAGTGCTATATATAAAATATTAGTTTATTGTTATTATTATTATTTAGATATGAAAACAAAGGCTGATGGAGATTATAAGTTGCTCAAGGATACACAATTAGTTAGGAATCAGAGGTTGGTTTTAAGCACAGTTCTCAGTTCTGCTACTATAAAAGGTATAAAAAAAACTTTATAAAAGCTATAAAAGTTCATGCTACAGTGGCCATGTTTAACCATATTACATTCGTAAGATATGATGACCAGCATGGAGGTCCTTAAGTTTAGCTTGGTTTTATGTGTGGATGTCATATTGACTTAGAAAATCACAAATAAGCATTATCTATGTTTGATTGTACTTTCATTTTATTTGTTACAGCAGCTAGGTGGTATAATGGGTACAATGCTGGGCTTGGAATCTGGAAGATTCATTTTAATGAATTAAAATCTGGTCTCAAACACTTCCTTGCTGTGTGATCCTGGGCACATCACTTCACCCTGTTTGCTTCAGCTTCCTCATCTGTAAAATGAGCTACAGAAGGAAATGACAAACCATTCCAGTATCGTCATCAAGAAGGTCCCAAATGGGGTCATGAAGAATTGCACAAGACTGAAATGACCCAACACAATTAATTTTTTTTATTTTATTTGCATAACATATGTGTGGGTAATTCATCAACAATAACCCTTACATAGCTTTCCGTTACAAATTTTTTCCCCCCAACTTCCCCACCCCTTCCCTAGATGGCAGGATATCCACTACATGTTAATTATGTTAAAATATTGGCAAATCGAATATATGTATACATATTTCCAAACTTATCATTGTTGTGCAAGAAAAATCTTATCTACACAAACGATATATCAGATAAAAGAAACACAATGTAAGCAAACATCAATCAAGGAGTATGAGAATGTTATGTTGTGGTCCACATTTCGCATCCCTCTCTCTGGGTGTATATGGCTTTCTTCAGTGAACAATTGGAGGTGGTTTGAAACATATCATTGTTGAAGAGAGCCATGCCCATCAGAATTAATTGTCATATAGTACTGTTGTTGCCGTGTATAATGATCTCCTGGTTCTGCTCATTTCACTCAGCATCAGTTAATGTAAGTCTCTCCAGGCCTCTCTGAAATCATCTTGCTGGTCATTTCTTACAGAACAATAATATTCCATAATATTCATATACCATAATTTATTCAGCCATTCTCCAATTGAAGGGCATCTATTCAATTTCCAGTTTCTAGCCACTACAAAAAGGGCTGCCACAAACATTCTTGCACATGTGGGGCCTTTTCCTTTCTTTATGATTTCTTTGGGATATAAGCCCAATAGAAATGCTGCTGGGTCAAAGGGTATGCATAGTTTGATAACTTTTTGAGCATAGCTCCAAATTGTTCTCCAGAATGGCTGTATCCGTTCACAGCTCCACCAACAATGCATCAGTGTCCCAGCCCTCCCACAACCCCTCCAACATTCATCATTAACTTTTCCTGTCATTTTAGCCAATCTGACAGGTGTGAAGTGGTACCTCAGGGTTGTCTTGATTTGCATTTCTCTGATCAACAGTGATTTGGAGCACCTTTTCATATGACTATAAATAGTTTTAATTTCATCCTCTGAAAATTGTCTGTTCATATCCTTTGACCATTTATTGACTGGAGAATGGCTTGAATTGTTATAAATATGAGACAGTTCTCTATATATTTTTGAGATGAGACCTTTATCAGAACCCTTGAATGTAAAGATCATTTCCCAATTTATTACTTCCCTCCTAATCTTGTCTGCATTGATTTTGTTTGTACAAAAACTTTTTAACTTAATATAGTCAAAGTTATCTATCTGGTTTTCAATTAAGAGTTCCAGTTCTTCTTTGGACATAAATTTATTCCATCTCCAAAGGTCTGAGAGGTGAACTATATTACATTTCTCTAATTTACTTATAGTATCACTCTTTATATCCAGATCATGAACCCATTTAGATCTTATCTTGGTATGTGGTGTTAGATGTGGGTCAAGCCCTAATTTCTTCCACACTAGTTTCCAGTTTTCCCAGCAGTTTTTGTCAAATAGTGAATACTTATCCCAAGAGCTGGGGTCTTTGGGTTTATCAAAAACCAAATTGCTATAGTTATTGCCTAGTTTGTCTTGTGATTCTATCCTATTCCACTGATCGACTACTCTATTTCTTAGCCAGTACCAAATGGTTTTGATGACCGCTGCTTTATAATATAGTTTTAGATCTGGTACAGCAAGTCCACCATCGTCAGCCTTTTTTTTCATTAATCCCCTTGAAATTCTTGACCTTTTGTTTTTCCAAATGAACTTTGCTACTATTTTTTCTAGATCTGTAAGATAATTTCTTGGGAGTTTGATTGGTATGGCACTAAATAAGTAAATTAGTTTGGGTAGTATTGTCATTTTTATTATATTCGCTCGTCCTACCCATGAGCATTTTAAGTTTTTCCAATTGACTAGGTCTGATTTGATTTGTGTGGAAAGTGTTTTGTAATTTAGTTCATATAGTTCCTGACTATCCCTTGGCAGATAAATTCCCAAATATTTTATACTATCAACAGTTATTTTGAATGGAATTTCTTTTTGTATCTCTTGCTGCTGAACTTTATTGGTAATATATAAAAATGCTGATGATTTATGTGGATTTATTTTGTATCCTGCCACTTTGCTAAAGGTGTGAATTGTTTCTAGTAGTTTTTTAGTTGAGTCTCTAGGGTTCTCTAAGTATACCATCATGTCATCTGCAAAGAGTGATAATTTGGTTTCTTCACTACCTACTCTGATTCCTTTTATCTTTTTCTTCTCTTATTGCTGAAGCTAACGTTTCTAATACAATATTAAATAGTAATGGTGACAGTGGGCAGCCTTGTTTCACTCCTGATCTTATTGGGAATGGTTCTAGTTTGACTCCATTACATATGATGCTTGCTGAAGGTTTTAAGTAGATACAACTAATCATTTTAAGGAAAAGCCCATTTATTCCTATACTCTCCAGTGTTTTTAATAGGAATGGGTGTTGGATTTTATCAAAGGCTTTTTCTGCATCTATGGAGATAATCATATGGTTTTTATTAATTTGGTTATTAATATAATTGATTATGCTAATAGTTTTCCTAATATTGAACCAGCCCTGCATTCCTGGTATAAATCCTACTTGGTCATGATGTATTATCCTGGGGATGACTTTCTGTAATCTTGTTGCTAAAATCTTATTTAAAATTTTTGCATCAATATTCATTAGGGAAATGGGTCTATAGTTTTCTTTCTCAGTTTTCTCCCTACCTGGTTTAGCTTGTCAGCACCATATCTGTGTCATAGAAGGAATTTGGTAGTACACCTTCTTTCCCTATTTTTTCGAATAGTTTATATAGTATTGGGATTAATTGTTCTTTGAATGTTTGGTAAAATTCACATGTAAATCCATCTGGTCCTGGAGATTTTTTCTTAGGGAGTTGATTAATAGCTTGTTCTATTTCTTTTACCGAAATAGGGCTATTTAAATAATTTATTTCCTCTTCTGTTAATCTGGGCAATCTATATTTTTGTAGGTATTCCTCCATTTCATTTACATTATCAAATTTATTGGCATAAAGTTGGGCAAAGAAACTCCTAATTATTACTCTAATTTCCTCTTCATTGGAGGAAAGTTCTCCCTTATCATTTTTGAGACTAATAATTTGATTTTCCTCTTTCCTTTTTCTAATCAAATTAACTAAAGGCTTATCTATTTTGTTGGTTTTTTCATAAAACCAACTCTTACTTTTATTTATTAATTCAATAGTTTTCTTATTTTCAATTTTATTGATCTCCCCTTTAATTTTCAGAATTTCCAATTTGGTATTTAATTGAGGGTTTTTAATTTGGTCTTTTTCTAGCTTTTTTAATTGTAAGCCCAGTTCATTAATCTTCTCCTTCTCTGTTTTACGCAAGTAAGCATCTAGAGATATAAAATTACCCCTTATAACCGCTTTAGCCGAGTCCCACAAATTTTGGTATGTTGTCTCATTGTTGTCATTCTCTTGGATGAAATTTTCGATTGTGTCTGTAATTTGCTCTTTCACCCATTCGTTCTTCAGGATTAGATTATTTAATTTCCAAATAACTTGTGGTCTATTTTCTCCTGGCCTTATATTACATATGAGTTTTATTGCATCATGATCTGAGAAGGATGCACTTACTATTTCTGCTTTTCTGCATTGGATTTTGAGGTTTTTATTCCCTAACACATGATGAATTTTTGTATAAGGTCCATGAACCCCTGAGAAAAAAGTATACTCCCTTCTATCACCATTCAATTTCCTCCAGAGATCTATCATACCTAACTTTTCTAGCCTTTTGTTAACCTCCCTAACTTCTTTCTTATTTATTTTGGAATTTGATTTATCTAATTCTGAGAGAGCAAGGTTGAGATCTCCCACTAGTATAGTATTACTGTCTATTTCTCCTTGCATCTCTCTTAACTTCTCCTCTAGGAATTTGGATGCTATACCACTTGGTGCATATATGTTAAGTATTGATACTGCTTCATTGTCTATGGAACCCTTTAGTAAAATGTAGTTTCCTTCCTTATCTCTTTTAATTAGATCTATTTTTGTTTTTACTTGATCCGAGATAAGGATTGCTACCCCTGCCTTTCTTTGTTCACCTGAAGCATAGAAGATTCTGCTCCAGCCCTTTACCTTCACTCTGTATGTATCACTATGTTTTAGATGTGTTTCTTGTAAACAACATATTGTATGATTCTGGCTTTTAATCCAGTCTGCTACCCGCTTCCGTTTTATGGGAGAGTTCATCCCATTCACATTCACAGTTAAAATAACTATATCTGTATTCCCTGCCATCTTATTTACCCAGAGTTATGATTTTCTCTTCCCTTTCCCCTCTCTCCCTTCCCCCTCCCCAGTACTTTGCTCTTGATGACCACCTCCCACCAATAATCCTCCTCCCTTTAGAGTCCCTCCCTCCCCTTTATACCTTTCCCCTAATCCTTCTATTAGTTTATCCCTCTCCTTTTCTCCCCTCCCTCCTACCTTCCCACAAGGAGGGTCAGTGCTTTCTTTGAAGCCAAATGTGTCTGATATACTCTCTTAGAGTCCAATCTAATGAGAGTAAGGTTTACACAATACTCATCACCCTCCCTTCTTTCCCTCAATTATATTAGAACTTCTATGTCTCTTTATGAGATTTTGCCTTATTTTACCTCCTTTATTTTTACTTTATTTTGCCTCCTTTTCCCCCCTCCCCCCTTTTTCTTTTTCAGTATGGTATCCCTTCCACCTCTAATTTCTTTTCCATTATTATCAAAGAAAAATCAAATTATACTGCCATTCTTTAAAGGATACCTATAGTAGGAATATAGTTCTCAAGAGATTTCCTTTTTACCTTTTTATGTTTCTCTTGAGTTCTCTATTTGGAGGTCAAATTTTTTGTTCAGATCAGGTCTTTTCATTAGAAATAGGTGAAATTCTCCTGTATCATTGAATGACCATCTTCTTCCCTGGAAGATGATGCTCATTCTAGCTGGATAACTTATTCTTGGCTGTAATCCGAGTTCTTTTGCCTTTCGGAATATCTGGTTCCAGGCCCTTCGATCCTTCAATGTGGAAGCTGACAGATCCTGTGTAATTCTAATGACAGTTCCTCGGTATTTGAACTGTTTCTTTCTAGCTGCTTGCAATATCTTTTCCTTGGTGCGATAGTCCTGAAATTTGGCCACGATATTCCTTGGGGTTTTAATTTTGGGGTCTCTTTCTGGAGGTGATCGGTGAATTCTTTCAATGCCAATTTTGCCTTCTGATTCTAAAACATCAGGGCAATTCTCTTTCATGATTTCCTGGAAGATAGCATCCAGGTTCTTTTTTTCATCGTGGCTTTCAGGGAGTCCGATAATCCTTAATTTGTCTCTCCTGGATCTGTTTTCCAAGTCAGTTGTTTTTCCTAGGAGATATTTCATATTTTCTTCTATTTTTTCATTTTTTTGTTTTTGTTTAACTGATTCTTGAAGTCTTATTGAGTCATTTACTTCTATTTGTTCAATTTTAATTTTTAGAGTATTATTTCCTTCAGTTATCTTTTTTAGCTCCTTTTGTAGCTGGCCAATTGAATTTCTGGATTCAATACATTCTTTTTCCATTTTGCCAGTTTTATTTTTCAGTGAATTGTTGTCTTTTTCCAATTCACCAATTTTGTTTTTCAGTGAATTGTTGTCTTTTTCCAATTCACCAATTTTGTTTTTCAGTTCACCATTTTTATTTTCCAGTGAATTGGTGATTTTTTCCAATTCACCAATTTTGTTTTTCAGTGAACTGTTTTCTTTTTCCAATTCACCAGTCCTATTTTCCAGTTTTTGATATTTCTGTTGCCCTGATCTCAATTTATTTCCCCATTCTTCTTCTAGCTCTCTTTTGAGATTCTTAATGCAATCATCCAGGTAAGCCTTCTGAAAGGGAGACCAACTTAAGTCTGCCTTTGTGGCTTCATCTGGGATTGTTTTCATAATGTCAGGATCTGGGGACTGTTCTATTTTTTCTCCGTAAAAGCTTTCTATGGTGAGAGCTCTCTTCTGCTTCTTGCTCATGATTTAAAGTTGGGATATTGGTCAAAAGCAGAAAAAAACTGCAACAATTTGTATTTGCCCTGGGGCAGTTTGCCGAGTTGACTTCCGGTCTGAGGCTGGTCGGGCTAGATTCGCACTAGGACCACGTTTTCAGCTGGTCTCGATCCACCCTTTTCCAAAGGCAGATCTGTCAAAGCACCTGCCCGCAAGCAGAGCAAAGTGGCCCAGGCGTCTCCCAGGGGCTTCCTGGTTGCCCAAAATCCGACCCTCTATCGCAGCCCTGAGTTCCACCCCGGCTGGAGTCTGATTGAGACCAGCGGCCGATTTCCCCTGAGGCTAACCTTCTCCGGAGTTCTTTCACAGTAGATCTTTGATAGAAGTGCGTTGTAGTCCGAATGCTTGGAGGTGCTCTCACTTAGAAACCAGTTGGAAGGCTTACTTTGTCTGGGTTTGAGGGAATGTCCCGGGAGTTCACAGAGAAAGCTGTCCGCAGTTCGCCATCTTGGCTCCGCCCCCCCAACACAATTAATTTAAAAAAAATATTTCCCAATTACATTTTAATTGCAAGCTACATGCAGTTGAACTTCATATTTGGAAGTGCAGTGGATAGAGTTTAGTTCTGGGCTTAAATCTTGCTTGGGACACTAATTAGCTTCTGAGTTAATTAGTCACTTTGTGACTGAGTTTCTTTAACAAAATGAGGGTTTGGATCCAGTGATTCTTGACTGCCCTTCTGCTCTGAATCCATGATCTTATGACTGGACTTTTTCCATGAAGAAGACTGGGAAAAATCAACATATTAAATACAACATCCAGAGAGTCAGATCATTGTAGCTCTCTGCATTATGGCAAAAAATTTAAAAAAAAACTTGGATTTCCCCCCCCCCATAGTGAGATTAGACAAATTTTTCTATAGGAGTAAAGATGTCTAGTAAATTTCCAAGTCCTACCTACTAGGATTCGGCTCCTTTGAGTTGGATATGTGTGTAGAATGCATGATAAGAGAATACCTATGAAGTTATAATGGAATGAGTTTAAGTTGTATGACTTAATAGAAGGTGGGAAGGAGACTAAGACATGCCAAAACATAGCCTCAAACAATATGGCATAGCTATGGAATTTTGGGAAAGGGCAGCTGATGGACCAGTGGGTAGTGGTGCAATCAGACATGGAATGATCCAAAGGCAAAGGTAACATTTTGTCTCTGAGTCAAAAAATGGAATAAAGTCAACTTTACATATTACAGTCAAAGCTTCTAGCCTAAGGATGGATTATATGTATCCACAATGTTGGCACAAATATTTTAACAGAGGCATTGACCTTAATGAACAATTAAAAAAAAAAGGCTTTTAACATTGAGTGAGAATACCACAAAACTAATCCGGCTTCTAATCACTCAAATTTCAGCTTCCTATAGGGAAATTACCTTTAATTGTCCATTTAAAAAGATGAAAAATGGTGACATCCAGAGAGACACAAAACCATTTGGGTTTTTATTTATTTATTTTTAATGGTACTTCTATGACTTCTGTTGCTTAGATATGACTATCTTAATAAATGAAAATCTTTTTGAAGTTTTAGTTTATTTGGTAGTTTCCTTTTAAATGAGATAAAGAATTTGTAATCAAAATCAAAGAGAATTGCTATTCTCTAGTTTGTTTTCCAACTCCCTTAAAGACAAAGGTTATAGAGGCATTTCTTATCATTGGTTCCTTAAGTGAATATTTATCTTTCTTTTTAGGTTCAAGAAAATGTTTAAGTCTGTACAAAATACTCTACTCAGTAAAGCCTTTGAAAGTTGACTTTCATCTATACTGAAGCCCATCTCCTATTGGCCACTTTTCACTCTGGTGCCCTCACTCACTCAGTCACAATTGTCTTCTCATCTGAAAATAAGTATTATGAAGCATTACACAAACAACCTATTTATTTAGTCTCCAAATCTAATCTTGGGAGAAATGTGGGCAGGATTTGGGCATTAATTAGACTCAGTTTGCTTCAAGCATCAATTAAGTTGTGTCTACACAGGGTAGTGAGCAATTATTTGACTAATTGGGAGAGAAACTATTGATTTAGGAAAGAGGGACATAGGATCTGTGCCATATACTGTCTTCACAAATTCATGAGATAAATGTCTAACCACTTTGCCTCACTTTTCCAGTGTTCATACAACTTTTGGATCAGAGCAAGGTGAAGGAAATAAGTAAAAAAAAATCTGGCCACAACTAGTTAGGAGATGAAATGAGACCAGATCCCCAGTGTTATGATGTCTGGGAATGGTAACTCATTGTGTAGGGTCCCTAACTGAGAAGAGAAAATTAACTATAATCACATCTGAAGGATGAGGGATGCTAGAGGGATGCACATGAAAGGAAACAGACAGGTGACATTCTGAGAGATTGGAAAGGAGACAGAAAAATTCGCTTATGTTATAGTATAATATAATAGTACAATAAAAGATGGTCATAATAATGGGTCTGTGCCATTAAGAAAGGGATAAATTACATTCATTTTACTCAGTTTAAGAAAGTAGGGATATTTATGAAGCATTGGAAGAAAAATTCTGCCAAAATGGTTGAATTAGTTTATTTTTAAAGTGTGTTCATTAATAAATTAAGCATTGTAGACAATTCATATGTATAGAACACCTTCTCCCTCAACAATGCTGGTAAAAATGAGGGATTATGAATTTCTATTGGTTTGGCACATATACATAACAGGAAAAAATACTTTTTTTTACTTTTAGTCATTCATTTTAATCCCTTGACACAATTAGATTTTTCAATGGGTTTGTTGAGAATGGAGAATTTGGTTAGGTTTTTCTGGACCAACAAGACTATATCAATTTGTAATGTGCATATTTTCTTTGCTTGGGCATTGTGAGTTTCTAAGGAATTCATTACTATGAATCTCTCCTCTTGGGAAAGCTGTAAATTGACAAATAAGCCGAGTCACCCTGAATTTAGATATATAATGGCAGTGTTTTCTCTCCTACTGAATAATTGTCATTTGTTGTTGTTCAATCATGTTTGACTCTCTGTGACCCTATGGGGTCACATAGATTATAGAATGACAAACTCTTCTAATCTCTACTATCTCTTGAAATTTGTCCAAGTTTATGTTCATTGTTTCCATGACACTATCTATCCATCTCACCTTCTGCCATTTCCTTTTCCTTTTGCTTTCAATCTTTCTCAACATCAGGGTCTTTTTTTTTTTTAATAAGTCCTGTCTTCTCATTATGTAGCCAAAGTATTTAAGCTTCAACTTCAGTATTTGACCTTCTGGTAAAAAACCTGAATCAATTTCTTTAAGTATTGACTAATTGGACTATTGTCCAAGGATTTTTCAAAAGTTTCCTCTAGCACTGCAATTAAAAATGTCTATTCTGTTTGCAATACTCAGCTTTTTTTATAGTCCAAATTTCACAGCCATAAATTATTACTGGAAAAAATATGGCTTTGACTATATGGGTCTTTGTTGGAAAGGTAGGGTTTCTGTTTTTTAATTTACTTTTTAGATTTGCCACAGCTTCACTTCCATGGAGCATCTTTTAATATCATGTCTACAGTCACTATTTGAAGTGATCTTTGAGCCCAAATATATATATATATACTGACTTCATGTCTATTTCTTTTCCCTCTATTTTACAGGAAGTAAAGAGCAGTTGCCAAAATCTTAGTATTTTTGATGTTACCTCGTAGGCCATCTTGGATAACCTTATAGTCATAGATCTTAGTTTCATTCACAATGATGAGGTAGTGACTCCAGAGGAGACTAAATAATTACATGTTGTTTTTCAGAAAGATTGGACCAATTGCTAGCCCTCCTAACACCAAGTTGGGTGATGCTGTATTTAGAATGCTGTTAGGAAGACCTGAATTCAAATTTTGATTCATGTACTTACTAGCTAGGCCTGTTGAGTAAATGATTTAACATTTCAGCCTCATTTTTCTCATTTATTAGATGAGGGGATTAGACTCAGTGTTTTCTAAATAACCTTCTAACTGTAAATGTATGGTTATATGATAATAATACTATGTTGTCTGCCTTTCTATTTGTATCTTTTTTCATTTGTGATAATTTTCTGGTCAGCAGATGAAATTTCAGAGTGGTTTTGATGAATATTTTTCTTATTATTTTTAATATTTATCATTTATATGAGTTGGAGCAAAGTTATGTTTTTTGAGACTCATTTTCCTCACTTGTAAATAGATAATAATTTTGAGACTACTTATATCAACTGATTGTTATGAGGGCAGCACTTGGCAAACCACAAAATCCTTACACATATAGGTATTTTTGTTGTTAGGTAACTTAAACTAAAGAAATTTTTCAGTGTTGGTTATTTGCAGTTGAGAAATATCATCAGCACAGTGACAGATTAAATAGCATAATACCATGTTATCCTGTTACATTTCAGGTATCCTGTATTAAGCTGTCTCATCCAGGGCATGGCTTATCAACAACTTATTGGTTTAAATGATTATATTCCTTCCAGGCATATAGTAAACATATCCTATTCTGTTTTTTAAAGTCTGAGTCTATTAAATCCTCCATCTTGAGAAGTCCATGCTGTCATTCTGTTAACCAATAAATAAGCATTTATTAAGTGCCTACTATATGCTTAGTTATATGGCAAGTGTAAAATACAAAAAAAAGGCAAAAGACAGTCCCTGCCCTCAAGTAGTTTACAGTCTAATGGGGGTAACATTACATAATCACACACACATAAACACACACACACAGAGCAAACTATATACAGGATAAATAGAAAATAAAGAGGGAAGGAACAGCTAGATAGTACAGTAGATAAGACTACCACCCTTGAATTCAGGAGAACCTGAATTCAAATTTGGCTTCAGACATTTAATACTTCCTAGTTGTGTGATTCTGGGAAGTTACTTAATTGCCTCAAAAGGAAAAACAAACCAAAAAAATTCTATGGAAATTTCTTTCGAAGGGAATAGGACCCACATGTACAAAAATATTTGTAGCAGTTCTTTTTATGGTAGTAAAGAATTGGAAAATGAGTAGATGCCCATCAACTGGGGGATGGCTGAATAAACTATGGTATGCAAAAAAAGAATATTATTGTTCTATAAAAATGATGAACAAGTTTATTTTAGAAAGGTCAGGAAATATTCATGCAAACTGATACTGAGTGAAACAAGCAGAACCAGGAATACATTGTACACAATAATAGCAAGAATGTGTGATGATCAACTAGGAAAGATCTGGTTTCTCAGTGGTTCAGTGATCCAAAGCAATCCCCATAGACTCTGGACTGAAAAGGCCATCTGAATCCAGAAAGAGAAATAGGAGATTTAATGTAAATCAATACATGCTCCGTTCACTTCTTTTTTTTCTGTTTTTTTTTTTTTCCCTCTCCCATGGTTTTTCCCTTTTATGCTGCTTTTTTCTTTCTCAATATATAAAACAATATATATTAAAAATAAATAATTTTTTTAAAAAAGAAAATAAAGAGGGAAAGCACTGGAAATAAGGAGTGGGAAAGGCTTCCTATAGAAAGGGAGGTTTTACCTGAGACTTAAAAGAAACTAGGAAATCAGTCAATAAACTCATCAAGCATCTACTATGTGTGCCAGAAGTCAGGAAGACTCCTCTT
>JAJPUD010005413.1:0-35898 GCA_023553655.1 Myrmecobius fasciatus
ACTACCACCACTACCACCACTACCACCACTACCACCACTACCACTACTACTACTACTACTACTACTACTACTACTACTACTACTACTACTACTACTACTACTACTACTAGGGTTGTATCCCAAACAGAAGAGGAAAAGAGAAAGAAGAGAAGAGAAGAGTTATTTGTACAAAAATATTTATAGTAGCCTTTTTTGTTTTAGCAAAGAATTGGAGAGATGCTCATGAAATGGGTTGATATATGGTTGTATTCTTAGAATTACAAAGACCCAAGATAATTCCAAAGGACTCACAATAAAAATTTCTATTCACCTCCAGAGAAACTGGAGAGGATTCTGGGAAAGTGGTAAGATAGGTTAGAAAATTCCAAGCCCTCCAGATTTCCTCCACAAAAATGACAAAATAGTGCGTTAAGAATGAATGTAGAGCAACGAAAATAAACAAGAGTTGGGACAGAACAGTGGTTTTCCTGGGACAATTGGAAAAGATCCAAAGTAGGATCCCAAGAAAGAGGTTTGGTCCAAATATAATTTAAATACCTCCAGGCTAGCTCTGCTGAAACAGCAAGCTACAAGTTCTGAGGCCATCTGGGTTGGGAATTAGCCTCTGCCTCAGCCATGGGAATTTTTCACCTCCCAGACACTATGGAGAATCAGGTATCTCAGGGGAACTTCTACTAAGAAGAGGCGCAGTTGTGCTATTGAGAGAATGCTTTGGCAATAAGGAAACAGTACACTTCATGTGAGTGCAGAAGCAGTAAGATAGGGGTGCCCTGGCTGAACTGAGTTTTTCATTTCAGTTCCAGGCCAAAGGAAAGAACTGAAGAGTGCAGCATTAGAGAGTTCTCAGGGAACAAAACTATTTTTAACATAATGTGCTGGGGGATCCTAGCTGTGGGCTTAAAGAGGGAAGGAAGTGCAAAGGGTGGACATAGGATAAAGTTCAAAAAATTACAGTAAGAAGGTCAAGTTGCCAGACTTTTAGGATTTTGTTGCAAAATGACCTGAACTTAACAGAAAATCTGACATACAAAATCTAAGAAATATAAAAGGAAAAAAAACTAATTATGAGGGACAAATTATTTACTTTTTATATGTGGAAATGGAAACTGTATACCTAAGATTGTCATTAGTAACTTGGTAGTTTGAAAAAAAGACTGGGTAGTAGAGCTGAGTATAATGTGATTCTAAAACTCAAAACCATTTAAGAAAAAGCATAAAGGGGGCAGCTAGGTGGCGCAGTGGATAGAGCACCAGCCCTGAAGTCAGGAAGACCTGAGTTCAAATCTGGTCTCAGACACATAACATTCCCTAGCTGTGTGACCCTGGGCAAGTCACTTAACTCCAATTGCCTCAGCAAAAAGCAAAAAAAAAAAAAAGAAAGAAAAAGCATAAAGAATAATTCTCATATAAATGAGGTGTAAGAGTAAGAAGTTTTACAAAGCAATTAAATGGGAGAGGAGGATTTGTAATTTTGAAACCACACTTCATAGAAATGGGTTAAAGAGGAAACTATATACATATCTATATCTGTGTCTATGGTTAGCTATAGTCTTCTTCAGGAGCAGAGGGAATAAAATAAAAATTACACAGCACAGAACAAAAGTAAACCTACAAGGAAGCAATGAAAAGATAGACAAGCTCTGAACACAATGTGCATTATTTATGATACAGGTTTTCTTGAAATGGAAATTTGTTGTTTTACTTTTTGAATTTTCTCATGTTCTGAAGTGCACATAGTATTGTTTGTTCCTCTTATTTTGTATTTAAGTTTAAAATTTTAAAAAGGGGGAATGAGAAACATGTTTCACTTTTTTTGTTTTATTTTTGTTTTAACAACTTGACCAATATAAAATTATGTTTTGCATGGCTACACTTGCATAACTTATAATTGTTCGTCACCTCAGGGAGAGATAGGGGAGGAATGTTAATTTTTTTTTAAATACAATTGGGCAAAAATATAATATTTTAAAAAATGATTGGGTACTTAGTAAGAGAGATTAATTAATGGAACTGATTAATTACACAAAATACAGAAACAAATAAGCATATAAGTTTGATTAAGTCCAAAGACTTTAAAAACTAGAGTAAAAACTTAATATTTCACAAAAAATAAACGGGGAAAACTAGATGGGAGTCTTGAAAAACTAGGTATAAACCAACATCCTACATCACAAATCTTTTCAAAAGGTTTCTCTAACAAAGAATCTCAAGGCCAAAATATATAAGATACAAATTCAAATTTATAAGGATAAGAGTCATTTCCCAAATGATAAATGGTCAAAATTTACAAACAAATAGTTTTGGTGGGAGTTATTTCTATGTTTAAGAAGTGTGCATTTTATTGGGAGACAATGAAAAGGTCAAAAGAGACCAAAAGATAATAAATTGAGGAAATAAATAATGGGCCCTAACCCAGTGGGATTGTTAAAATCCATCCAAATTGGCTTAAATCCTTAAACAGAAAATATTTCAGATAGGCAAGTGTAAAAAAAAAATCTATAGAAACAACATATATAGTGCATGTCACAATAATTATCAATAGCATCCTACCACTATTATAATGCTTTGAACACTAATGCATGGGTTCTCTCTCTCTCTCTCTCTCTCTCTCTCTCTCTCTCTCTCTCTCTCTGTCTCTGTCTTTGGTGTTTCAATAAAGGTATGTGAAAAATGTTTGGAGTTTTTTTTTTGTATACTTAAGTATTTTTTCTTTGATTTATATTTTTTACTTTGGGAATGCTTTATTTCTGATTGATATGAGGATGATGATGATTATGGTGGGTTAAGGAAGAGAGACTAGATCTATTTATCTGGCTCAAGCTGGAGGAATAGTAGCTACTATTTAAGAGGACTGAATCCACTGTTGATCAGGATAAAAGTTTGATCTGTTCTTTCTGAACTGGGCCAGTTCAACTTCTGTAGGCACCTCTGTAATTTACCCCCAATCCTCTGCTCTTGGGAGTTCACCATAGATGTGCTGGAGACAGACTTAACATGGACACCCTATCCACGTTAGCCCTACTTCAACTCACAATTCTCAAAATTCAAGCAATCTACCAACTTTAGCTTGTCCAGTAGTAGCAAATATATGCCAGCATATCTATTGATGGTTGCTTGTAGTATTTTAGCTTTTTAAATTTCCTGATACTCCAAATATCTTTAAAAGTCTAATTGTCCTGTGTTACATTTCCATAAATTTATCATATCTCTCTACATTTATTAAATTAAGCCAATTTTGCAGCTTCCTTCAATATTAAATATAGATGGAGAGGGTGAATAATTTTTGAAAGCCCACAATAGTTAAAGGGTAAAGTCCTTGAAAGATGAGTAGTTTAAATCCCAACTCTGCTAATTACTAGCTTTGTAATCCTAACATAAGCCAATTAACTTCCCTTTATCCTGGTTTCTCATTTGTAAAATGGGGATAGATAGCACCTACTTCACTGGATTATTGTGAAGTTTAAAATAATGTACATAAAGTGCTTTGGAACCTTAAAGAAAAATAAAAATGTCAACTAAGCTAATATTATTCAAATTATATATGCAGTAATAAATTTATTATATATAAAAGTTATAGAAGAAATAGGCCAAGCAATGAAAGTATTAATTTTATTTTTTTTAACTGGCAGAGTCTTTATACAGATATCTATCTATATCTTCTATATCTATCTCTCTGTTTACACAGGCATAGGAACTGGAAAATTGTATAGTTTTTACAAAGAGAAAGAGAAACAAGAGAATCTGTCAGCATATACATATATAGACATACACAAATATTCACATTTACACATAAATATTATATACACACATACATATATGTAAGTACACACACATGAAAGAACTATGGCTTCCCTTTGAGTAAGATGTATGTATTCATAGCCAAGAAGTTTCCAAATAAACATGGATATGGGTACAGACACAGAAGCACAGACACACACAGAGACATCTATAATCATACACATATGTACACACATACATTCTTATACATATATGTAAGGCTGTATTATACTTATTTTCACTTGTCCTTTTTTTCTGAAAGTCGGTAGCTCTTCCTTTATAAGTCTAAATCTTTTTATATTTTCTAAATCTACTAGTTTATCATTTCCTAGATCACCACAATATTCCAACTTTACATTGTCTAGCTATTTTTAAGTAATCTAAAATAATATTGATTAATATGGCTGACATATAGTATAGTTTCCCTATTTTTCTCTTTTGATTAAATCTATTATAGTTCTTAAATAAAGAAATGAAAGAGGCCAATATTATTTTAAAAAATCTATTTTAGTTCTAACTTTATCTCTATATATCTACCTCAAGGGGGAACTATTTCTTTTATTTTTGCCTAGGCCTCTGATTTCACTGTCTAGCCAATGTCAGGGTAAGCAATTTGCCCATATTCCCAGAGGCAGTGGAATCAAAGCCTTCTTGGCTATTTTTAGCTATTATAACAGTTACTTTCCCCAATATTATTTATATTTATATTTGATAAAACATGGCCTAGAAGTTCAAAAACATGCAATACAGGTGAATTTCACTTCAAACAATGCTGAAATATGCTAAACCTAAATTTACACAAAATAACTCGTTTCATAAAAGACTACATTCATTTTACAATATGAATGATTTCAACAGTTCTCAGTAAATACACAATTCATATTTATAGTCAATGTTTTTGGACATCACAACCAAATATGTCTACCTGCTAGAAGTCCATGTGACATGACAACAAATGAGGTGTAAGTTTGTTGAAATTTCATGATGAGAAAAAATAAAGCTAGGATGTTCCTAAGGCTTATTACCTGACCCAGGAAGTTAAGAGCTCTAGTTGTTGACCATCTCAGGAATTGGAAGTCTCCCTATCACAAAGAGCAAGTTAGGTGTGAAAGCTGGCCTTAGGAGAAGAGTATTATGGGTATGGGAGCTTACTAGTGGGGCTAGGTTAAAGAACAGGAATATGCAGGTCAATGTATTACAAAATATAAAAACAGTAGTGTACAAAACTCTAAGTGAAGGCAGCATCCTCACTTAAGGAAGTTGGTTCCCTGGTCAGAGTCCCAATCACCTAGCCCTAGTTATGATTCTGGTTTCATTCAGCCAGGGACTCTTAACGATCACTGTTACTGATATTCTTGGACTTAATAATAGTCCTTTTCATGGCTAGTGAGAGAAAGAAGAATGACAGAAACAGTTCCAGTTACTTATTTTACAGGTTGAATAGCAACTTTTACCACATGTCTTTTCCCATCACCATTACTATAGATTGTTTGGTACCTTGCCTTGGTCAATTGAGAGAATCCCAAACAAAGGTACTTCACCTATTCTACTTCTCGACATTGCCTACTCCAAGTCCTCTCAATCCTTATGATTCAGTAATCATACACAACTCCATTTTACCTCTCCACTATTCCTATTTCCAATATTCTTTACACACATACATATTATACAAACATATATATATATATATATGTTCTTCCCCCCCCTTTCAATTTTTAATACATGGTAAAGGTGGAGGAGGGGGTGACTGTGCCCCACGGCTTTGTTTTGGACCCTTTTCTATCTATGTTCTCTCCCTTAATGTTTCATAGATGTAATATTTTGTTAATATTTTGAATATTAAATATTGTTAACTTTTTATGTTCAGCTGTAATTCTTCTAACAAAACTGTATATCACAAATTGTATGTTATACACATTCACCTGGATGTTAAAAATTTGTGTCCAAAAAGATACTTATGTTCTCTTCTAAAATAAAAATCTTTATTTCTTGAGAGTATCACTATATTTCTAAATTAATGAGATTATTATACGTATAAACTCCAAATCTTCCTCGATTCTTACACTACCCCTTTCTATAACAAGTTTGGCCACTTCTATCTCCTACTTCTTACTTTCACCAACCTTCTATCCAATCATTACATCTATTCATTTTATTCATTCATTAGTGACATTATCCACTCAATTCAGCCTTTTTATCACCTACTGCCCTAAATCCCTGAAATAATCTCTAAATTGGTCTTCCTGTCTCTAGAATTTCTCATCTACCATCTATTCTCATAAAATAATCTCTTTAAGGTACAAATCTACATATACTAATTCAGTGATACCTTGACATTTGTCTGCTTTGAAAATTGTCAAATGTGGCATTTGATGCATTTCAACAAGAAAAAAATGCTTCAGCACTTGACACTTACTTGGAAGCTCATTAGACCAGGTTGCTGTCTTGGTTGAGTAGGCTCCTGGTTGCTGCCTTAATTGAGGTTGCCTAGCCCAGCAACCCTCTCTTCCCCTTTGCTATTGCTCTCAGCAGGGGCCAGTTCCTCCCCAGTGAGCAATGTAGAGCCCATGTTGCTGAGTTTTGCATGTTGGTGGACAGTTCCCTGCAGAAGAATGTAGTTGCAGTATGTAGTCTTCAGACTCCCCAAATAAACTAGAAGGGACCCAGAGTGGCTGGTGAATCAGCAGGACCAGTGAGAAGCAGGAGTGGGAGCAGCACTGATGGCAGGAGAAGTGTTGGCAAGAGCCTACTTGTAGGCGGTAGCAGTGGAGGACCCAGCACTCACAGAAGCTCTGAGCCCCTCAAACAACAGCCAGAGTCCTGGGCAGTGAAAAACATGATACGATAGCTTCCTGTTCCACATCCAAACTCCTCCTAAACCCCTTTCCCTAAATTTGGACTGCATGGGAAAAGGGGAGAGTATAAAGACTGTGGTTGCTCTTGGGAGGTGATTTGGGTCAAGAAGGGAGGAGCCCAGCTGGGCAGGGCTGGGTTGGCTCTTTTTTCTACTGTTGGAAGCCCCACTTGCCTCTTTGGAGAATTAGGTGGGGAGGGATGGTTAGGCCCCATCCTGGAGATTTATTCCTTCTGTGAAAAATTCATTTACTATTTATCATTTTCACCACTGTTTTGCCTTCTAGAACTAATTAGTGACAATATCAAGATACCACTGTACTAGGATCAAAACCTTTCAGTGACTGTGTATTGCCTCTAGGACAAAAATAAAAGTTCCTCACATACAAATTCTTCTACTAACTCCTTTTTTATCCTTTGTTTACACTACAGGCCTTTGATCCATTATCTAACAAAAGTAGATTGTCTCTTTCTCATATTCAGCATTTTATTTCCAGCCTCCAAGCAAATTTGCATAATATAAACACCATTACTAGAGCTCTAGGAGAAAGGGAACTCTTTCATTTTTGTTAGTGTTGGCTGGCCTTCTTCCCTCTTTCCATGCTCTACCTGTATATATCCCCCCTCTATCCCAAGGTCAGGATGCTTGAATTTATCTTTTCTTTGCACATATTAACAACTGCCACTCACATTTATTTAGCATATTTAAATAAAAAGCCCTTCACATTTATTATCATTTGATTTTCATCAAAATCTAATGAGGTAGATAAGAATTATCCCTATTTTACATATGAACAAACTAATAGGCACAAAAAGAGAAAAGGATAGCCCAAAATAGATCAGCAACTGAAACCCCCCCTAGTCCTGACTCAGTAGAACAGTAGCATAGCAGATTCAGTGGTGAAGTCTCCAGTTCCAACAAGAAAAAAGTAAATTGCCAGCTTGGAAAAGCTGGGGTAGTAATCCTGATCTCAAGCAAAGCAAAAGCAGATCTAATGAAAAAAGAAAAGGAAGGAAACTACATCTTGCTAAAAAAAAAAAAAAAAAAAAAAAAGTAAAATAAATATAAGCATATAAACATGAAGTGGTACAGAATTGAAATTCTTAGAGAACGTAAGTCAGTTACAAGAAGAAACAGGCAGCAAAGCTATACTAGAGAGGGACCTCTTAGAATCAGATAAATGTAACCATTAAATAAACAAGTATGAAGTTAAGGAGGTGAACGGAATTTTAGAAAACTTAGATATGATAGAACTCTGGAGAAAAATGAATGGGGAAAGAAAGAAATATACCTTTTTCTCAGCAGTACATGACACATACAAAACAGACCAAGTATTAGGACATTAAAAACCTTACAATCAAATGCAGAAAGGAAGAAATAGTAAAGGTACTGTTTTCAGATCATGATGCAATAAGGACTATGGGAAGAAAGATGTACAACTAACTGTAAACTAAACAATCTAATCCTAAAGAATGGGTGAATCAAATAACAAATCATGAAAACAATAATTTCATCCAAGAGAATGACAATAATGAGGTGATGTTCCTTATTATGAAATGTCAAAGCAGTTCTTAGAGAAAACTTCTTATGTCTAAATGCTTACATGAATAAAATATAGAAAGAAGAGATCAATGAATTGGGTAGGCTGCTAAAAAAGCTAAAAAAAGAAGAAATCAAAACCCACCAATTACCAAATTAGAAACTTTGAAAATCAAAAGAGAGATTAATGCAATTTAAAGTAAGAAAACTACTGAAGTAATAAGTAAGACTAAAGAAGTATTTTTATGGGGGAAAAAAACAATAGGAGGTAAACCTTTGGTTAATTTCATTAGAAAAAGAAAATCAAATTACCAGTATCAAAAATGAAAAAGGGCGAACATACCACCAATGAAGAAGAAATGAAAGTAATAATTAGAAGCTATTTTGCCCAATTATATGCAAACAAATTTGACAATTTAATTGAAATGGTGAAATACTTACAAAAATATAAATTGCCCAGATTAGCATAAAAGAAAAGAAAATATAACTTCATTTTAGAAAAAGAAATTGAACAAGTCATCAGTGAACTCCCTAAGAAAAAAAATCTCTTGGATCAGATCAATTCACAAGTGAATTCTGCCAAAAAAAAAATTAAAGAATAATTAATTCCAATACTACATAAACTATTTGGAAAAATAGGCAAAGGAGTCCCACTAAATTCCTTTTGTAACAAAAATATGGTGCTAATATCTAAATCAAGAAGAGGAAAAACAGAAAAAGAAATCTATCAACTAATCTCCCTAATGAATACTGAGGCAAAAATATTAAATAATATACTAGCAAAAACAAAGCAGCAAGTTTTCACCAGGATAATACACTATGACCAAGTAGGATTTATACCAGAAATACAGGGCTGGTTCAATATCAGGAAAACTATCACCATAATTGACCATATCAATATAAAAATCAACAGAACTCATACGATTATCTCAATAGATGCAGAAAAAGTTTTTGACAAAATACAATACCCATTTCTATTAAAAACTCTAGAGATCATAGGAATAAATGGAGTTTTCCTTACAATGGTAAGCAGCATCTATCTAAAACCATCAACAAACATTATATATAATGGGAATAAGCTAGAAACATTCCCAATAAGATCAGGGGGGAAACAAGGAAGCCCATTATCACCACTATGATTTAATATTGTACTAGAAATGTTAACACAGAATCCAACTTTAAAATAAAATTAAAAGTAAAGAAATAGGCTAGAAAAATGAATAATCAACAACAACAAAAAATAATTGAATCATTAAAAACTATTAGGGTGACAGGAAAGATCAAGACACATATTCAGAAGACAGACAACATGAGCACAGCTACAAGCAAAGCCGCCAAAAAAAAAAAAAAAAAAGTAAAAACTTGATGGACACAAGCACAAAAAATTCCTATAAGAACTAAAGAGAGAGATAAAATACTCAAACAAACAGAATTAGCCAAATGGTAAAAGAGGCACAAAAATTCATTGAAAAACTCCTTAAAAAGCAGAATTGGTGAAATGAAAAGATGGATACAAAATCTAACTGAAGAAAATAATTCCTTAAAAATAGAACGGGCGTGAAAGCCAATGACTCCTTGAGACATTACGACACAATCAAAATCAAAAGAGTAAAGAAACAACAACAAAGAAGATGACTATTTGAGATAGATCATTTGAAAAACAACTGACCAGAAATATAGATTGAGGAAAGATAACTTAATAATTATTGGACTATGTGAAAGCCATGATCAAAGTAAAACCCTAGATGTCATATTTCAAGAAATTATCAGGAAAATTGCTGTGATATATTAGAACCTACAGGTAAAGTAGAAATTTAAAGAACTTACTGATTATCTCATGAAATAGATCCCCAAATGAATACTCCCATGAATTTTATCCCCAAATGCCAGAGCTTTCAGATTAAGGAGGAAATATTTCAGACTCCCAGGGAGAAAAGCTATTAAAAAGCCAGAATAAGGCACACACAAGATTTTGCAACTTCCATGATAAAATAGGATAGAGCTTAGAATGTACTATTCCAGAAGACAAAGGAGATAAGATTACAACCAAGAATAACCTACTGAACAAAATTGAGTATAATCTTTCCAGGGAAAAATGGACATGTGGTGAAACAGAAGACTTTCAAGCATTCCTGATAAAGACCAGAAATGAAAAGGAGACTCAAGAACAGCATAAAAAGTTAAACAAGAAAAAGAAATCATCAGAGACTTAAGCAGTGCTAAAAAGTTTGCCATTATTACTGTAGTTAGAAGGAGTCAAATATAGAGGGTATGGGTAGGAACTAATTATATTAGGATGACCTTCAAAAAATGAAAGGATGAGGAGAAAGAAGAGAAAGAGTAGCAAAAATTATACCACATAAAAGGAACTCAAGGAAACGCTTTTACAGTGGAGAGGAAAATATGGATTGAGGATGAGCAGCACTCTCAATGAAACTAGTTCAAAGAAGGTAAAAAAGGAATACACACACACTCACTCACTCAGTTGTGTATAGAATTCAAGAAGAAGAAGGAAAGAGAAGCTGGGGGAAGGTGTGATAAAAACAAGGGTAGATTATGGGAAGCAGTCATCAAATGCAAAACAGACTTTTGAAAAACGACATGGTAAAAAGAGAAACATAAATACAAAAAAAACACAAACTCAAAAAACTGGACAATTTTGGTCTGAAGGAAATACACAATTGGTAATCATGAATATGAATAGAATGAATTCATCCATAAAACAAGCAAATAACAGAATGAATTAGAAACCACATTCTAACAAGTATATTTACAAGAAGCACACTTGAAATGGGAAGGCACACAAAGAATTAAAATAAGGATTTGGACAGAGTCTATTATATTTCAAGGGAGTTTAAAAAAAAAAGGCAAGAGTAGTAATCATGACCTCGGACAAAGCAAAAGCAAACTCAGACCTAATTAAAAGGTTTAAACAGAAATTTCATTTTGCTAAAAGGTACTGTAAACAATAAGAATATCAATATTAAACATATATGTACCAAACAGGAGAACATCCAAATTTTAAAGAAAAAAGTTAAATAAATTATAGGAAGAAATAGACATCAACTTTCCCCTCTAGGAATTTGACAAATCTAATCACAAAATAAATAAGAAAGAAGGTAAGACGATGAAAAGAATTTTAGAAAAGTAAAAAAATAACAGATCTCTGGGAAAAAATTAGAATATAGAAAGGAATACAACTTTTTTTTTAACTACACATGGAATATTCATAAAACTAACCATGAATTGGGACACAAAACCCTCAAAATCAAATGAAGAAAAGCAGAAATATTAAATGCATCCTTATCAGATCATAATACAATAAAAATTACATTCAATAAAGGATCTTAAAAGCAAAAGTTAAAAATTAATTCATAGATAAATAATCTAAATCCTAAATAACAAGATCAGAGAACTAAAGAAACAATCAACAATCCATTAAAATGATGGACAATGAGATAATACACCAAAATCTGTGGAATGCAGCCAAAGCACTATTCAGAAAGAAATTTAAATTCCTAAACATCTATGTCAATAAAAAATAGAAACAGCAAATTAATTAAGCATCCAATTTTTAAAATCTAGAAAAAAATTACAAGTTAAAATCTTTCAAATCCTAAAAAAAAATCAAAGGAGATATTAATAAAACCAAAAGTTTAAGAAAAACATTATTAATAAATAAAAGTAGAGCTGGTTTTATTTAAAAAAATGGATAAATGGGTAAAGAAGGAGCCCCATCAAATTCCTTCTATGATCCAAATATGTCTTTTTTTTTGTGACTCCATTTGGTGTTTTTTATTGGCAAAGATATTAGAGTGATTTGACAGTCACAATTTATTCTCCAGCTCATTTTACAGACAAGGGAACTGAAACAAAAAGGGTTAAGTGCCTTGTCCAGGGTCACACAGCTTGTAAGAGTCTGAGGCAGGACTTGAACTGAGGAATATGGATCCTCATGACTCTAAGCCTGGTACTCTAGATACCCTAACATGACAGAAAAGAAAAATAAGAAATGTTGGAAGGGATGTAGAAAAACTGGGACTAATGCACTGTTAAGAAGTTAGGAACTAGTCCAATCATTCTAAAAAGCAATTTACAACTATGTTCAAAGAGTCATAAAACTGTGTATACCCTTTGACCCAACAATACCACTATTAGTTTTGTATCAAAGATGTCAAGGAAAAGGCAAAAGAACCTATTTTTACAAAAAAATATTTATAGCAGCTCTTTTTGGCAAAGAATTGGAAATTGAAAGAATATAGCCAATAATTGGGGAATGGTTTAATACGTTGTATCATATGATTGTGATGGAATACTATTATGATAAGAGAAATGACGAGTAGGATGTTTCAGAAAAAAACTGGAAAAAATTTATTGAATTGAAGCAAAGTGAAGTGAACACAACGAGGAGAACTCTATACATATCAACAGCAATACTGATATGATGATCACCTGTGAAAGACTTAGCTACTCTGTTCAATACAAAGATTCAAAACAATTCTGAAGGATTCATGGGAGTCTGAAGAGAGATCAAAGCATACTTTTTAAACGTTTTTATTTTGGTTAGTGTTTTCTTTTGCAACATGGCTAATACAGAAATGTTTTGCATGATTTCAATTGTATAACAAATATACTGCTTGCTTTCTTAATGGGAGGGAAAAGACACAAAGGGAGAAATAAAATTAAGAAATTAAAATTTTTTTTTAAAAGCGTTAAAAAATAAAAGAGGAGCCAAGATGTCAGAGTGAAGCCGAAGTTGCACAAACTTTCCCAATTTCCTTCAAAAACCACGTGAAACCAAACCTCTGAACAGAGTCTGACTGAATGAAACCATTCCCCAGCTAAAGACAGATTGAAAAACTTCAAGAAAGGTCAGCCTCACTGGGATGAAAGGGGTGTTCATCATGTGATAATCTCAATAGATGAAGAAAAAGTTTATGGCAAAATACAGCACCCCATTCCTATTAAAAACACTACAAAGCATAGGGATAAAGGGAGCTTTCTTTAAAATAATAAGCAGTATTTATCTAAAACCAACAGCAAGCATTATCTGTAATGGAGAAAAGCTGGATGCATTCCCAATAAGATCAAGGGTGAAACAACAATGCCCTATTACCATCACTATTATTCAACACTGTACTAGGAATTTTTGGTGTGAGCATTAAGAAAAGGAAAAAAGAAATTAAAGGATTAGAATAGGCAATGAGGAAATAAAATTATCAGTCTTTGCAGATGACATGATGAGAATCCTAGAAAATCATCCAAAAACCTACTAGAAACAATTCAGTTTTAGCAAAGTTGCAGGATATAAACTAAGCCTACACAAATTATCAGCACTTCTATCTATTATTGACAAAGCCCATCAGCAACAGATAATTTCCATTTAAAATTACTGTAGAAAAAATAAAATATTGTCTACCTGCCAAGACAAACACATGAACACAATTATAAAACACACGTCACACAAATAAAATCAGATCTAAACGGAAAAATATCAATTGCTCATAAGTAGGCCAAGATAATATAAGAAAAATGACAATTCTACCTAAACTAGTTTATTTGTTCAGTACCATACCAATAAAACTGCCAAAAATAATTTTTTAGAAATAGAAAAAATAATATCAAAATAACATCAATAATAATATCAATAATAATATCAAAAAAAGATCAAGAATATCAAGGTTATTAATGAAAAAAAATATAAAGAATGGTGGCTTAGCAGTACCAGATCTAAAAGTATATTATAAAATAGCAGTCATCCAAACCATTTTGTAGTGGCTAAGAATTAGAGTGGGGAATCAGTGGAAGAGATTAGATACACACGGCACAATAATCAAGGTCTATACAATCTAGTATTTGATAAACCCCCAAATTCCAGCTTCTGGGATAAGAACTTACTATCTGATAAAAATTGCTGGGAAAACTGGAAAATAATGTCAGAAATTTGGCATAGACCTACATCTCACACCCCATACCAAACTAAGATCAAAATAGTTACATGATTTGGGCATAAAGGATGATACCATTAGCAAATTAGGAGAACAAGGGATATTATACTTATCAGATCTTTGGAGAGGGGAGAAATTTATGATTAAAGAACTGGAAAACTTTATAAAAGGCAGAATGGACAACATTGATTACCTTACATAATTTTTTTTTTTTTTTGCACAAACAAAACCAACAGAAATAAGATTAAAAGGGAAGTAGAAAGCTGGGGAAATTTTTTTTTTTTTTTTTTGTTTACAGCTAATGTTTCTGATAAAGGTCTCATTTCTAAAATATATAAAGAAAAGAGTCAAATTTATAAGAAAACAAGTCATTCCCCAAAAGATAAATGGTCAAAGAATATGAACAGACAACTTTCAGATCTATGGTCATTATGAAAAAATGCTCTAATTCATTATTGATTAGAGCAAATTAAGATTAGAGTAATTAAACTTTTCTACTTATCAATGTATAATACTTAGTAATGTATAAAATTAAAATTACATTAGAGCAAATTAAAACAATTCTGAGGTACTACCTCATACCTCTCAGACTGACAGAAAAAGAAAAAGATAATACAAATGTTGGAGGGCATGTGGTAAAACTGGAACACTAATGCATAGTTAGTGGAGCTGTGAAATGATTCAACCATTCTGGAGAGCAATTTAGAACTATGTCCAAAGGGTTATAAAACAGTGCAGATACCTTTTAACTTACCAGTGCCACTACTGGCACTGTTTGCAGCAGCTCTTTTTACAGTAGCAAAGAAAGTAGATGCCCATCAACTGGAGAATGGCTGAGGGTAATGGAATATTATTGTTCTATAAAAAATGATGAATAAGCTGATTTTAGAAAGACTTGGGAAGATTTTCTGAACTGATACTGAGCTAAACAAGCAGAACCAGGAATATATTGTACACAATAATAGCAAGAATGTACAATAGTGAACTATGAATGACTAGGTTCTTTTCAGTGGTTCAGTGATCCAAGGCAATCCCCATAAACTTTGGATAGAAAATGCCATCTGCATCCAGAAAAGGAATTATGGAAATTGAATGTAAATCAATAAATACTATGTTCACTTCTTTTTTCTGATTTTTTTCCCCGCTCCCATGAATTTTCCCTTTTGTTCTGATTTTTCTCTCCCAACATGATTCATAAAGCAATGTGAATTAAAAATTAATTAATTAAAATAAATAAAACAAAGTTTAAAAAAATCAGGATAAATGAGAACCTATTTAAGCAAGAATCTTATGCTCTTATAAAGAGGGTTTGGAAGTATAAAATGGAAAAAGATTGAGAAGAGAAATTCACCAAACAAAAAAGATTTTTAAAAAATCAGAATTTCAGAGAATTGGGAAGGAAAAAGAAGAGACAGAGGAGAAGAAAGGACAATTAGATAAGGGAAAATGAATTGTACTTTTTGAGGCTCCTCAGAATTAAACATTATAGTACTAGATATTTGGTATTTATATTCCACAACTGTAAAAGTGATATGAATAATACTCTTATTTTTACCACCAATTATATAGATTTGCTTTTGTGGTAATTGTTTTTGTCTTAGCTTTTTAGAAGAATAAATAGTCCACATTTGTTTCAGGCTAACAAAAAAACAAATTTAAAAGCAAACATTGCACGTAATTTTTAAAAAGGGTAAAGCAATGATGTCCATTAATACCACTACTCTTCCACATAGCACAATCAATGTTAATTAGTTCTAATCAAAAGACAAGAAAAATAAATTGAGGAAATTAAAACATAGACAAAGAGAAAACAAAAATATTTAATGCAGATTTGTGATGATGTACAGTCCCCTACAAAGAAAACAAATTCGGTAAAATTTTAGGATATAACAAAAATCTGTATTTCTATCTACAACAGAATCTACAACAGAAATTTACACTATTATTCCTATAAATAACCAACAAAATCTACCAAGAATACCTAGAAAGAGAAATTCCATTCAAAAAAATCTACTAGATGATATTAAAAAAAAAAAGTTTCTTCTAAAATTCACCAAGAACTATGTGATCTAATTTCTGAAGAAATAAAGACACATCTAAATAATTGGGGAAATATTAATTGCTTATAGGCAGGTTGGGCCAATATAATTAAAATGACAATACCACACCAATTTATTTACTCAGTATTGTATGCCAAATTCCTAAAACAATATTTTATAAAGATAGGCAAAAAGCGACAAAATTCATCTGGAGGAACAAAAGATATTAAGTCTTCAGGGAAAGGAGTCTTTAATACTAGATCTCAAAATACACTGTAAGGAAGTAATCCATAGAAATTATTTGCTTGTTGGGAAGGGGAAATGGGAGGAGACACTAAGACATACACACACTGAAACAGAGACAGATGTGTCAATCAGTGAAACAATAGTATAATATTTGATAAACCCAAAGAATTCTCCCAATTATTTGAGTAAAAATATTTGACAAAAATTCCTAGTAAAACTGTACAGTAGTCTGGCAGAAATTAGGTTTGGACCAAGATTTCACACTATAGAGCAAAATTAAGCTCTGACTGGATACATCATTTAGATATTTTTAAAATCATGTCATAAACAAATCTGAGGAAGAAAAAATTACCTATTGGATCTATGGAGACAGAGTCTATGACTAAAGAAATGATAGGATCACATGAGATAAAATGGGTAATTCTGATGATATAAAATTTTAAAATTCTTGCACAAACAAATCAAATATAGGAAAAACTAGAAGAGAAGTAGATACTGGGGGAAAATAATCTTGCAACAAGTGTCTCTGATAAAGATTGTTTCCAAGATATATAAAAAATATCAAATTATAAGCCTAAGAGCCACTGATCAATAGATAAATGCTCAAAAATAAGAGGCAATTTTCCAAGAAAGAAATCTAAGCTATCAAGCAAAAAGATATAAATTTATGTTACTAATAATTAGAGAAATGTAAATTAAGATAACTTTGAGGTTGTATCTCATTCCTTTCAGACTAGCAAATATGACAAAGGAGAAAAATGACATGCTGTAGGAGGTATGGGAGAAGGGATATAATAGTGTACTGCTGAGAAAACTGTGGCTTTGGAGAATATATCAATATTATCAATCTGTTACTACTTTTTAACTTAAATATACCATTTTAAGACCTATAACCCAAATAATTTTTTTAATAAGGAAAAGGACCTTTTGTTGGAATCTAAAAATTAAAGTGTTTTCCCTCCTAATGTAGAATGACTAAAAAAATTGTAGTACATGAATGAAATAGACAATTTTTTCATGTTTTTTTATGAACTACACAGAATTTAAGAAATGAACTGAATTTCTTATGACACGAACAGAATTGGAAGATTTATTTGCTTGATTATTTTTTAATTTGTTTAAAGAGAAAGGGAAATCATAGAAAGAACATATTAAATAATGCTTGTTTCTTTAAAAAAAAAAGCAAAATACTTAAGTGAATATTAACCAAGAGAATTTTATGCAAAGACGTATAATATAGGCAATGCTGACTTTTTAAAAATGCCAACCTAGTCTGCTATTTACAAAAATGAAGTTTAAGTGCAATATATGATTCAAATTAACTTCTCTATTAGAATACTTTAGAATTACTATTTTGGAACCTAAAACATCACAAAAAATCTTACCGTTAAATAATAATTTCAACTAATCTAGTACATTTCTACTGGGTAAAGGCAACCTTTTGATGTAAACCTATTATCATTTATGGATATCTCTATAACTCACTTCACATTAAAGAAAACAGTAGTTTTAACTATTTTTAGAAATTTTGTTGCCCTAACAACATATTTCCATTGGGGTTATTCATTAGCAAAAGGAAATTCAATTAAAGCATATATGAATTTCATTGTTTTCTTAAGAATGGCCATTTCCTATACTTAGCCATTTCCTGTAATTATAAAATTAATACAATAAGAAAGGTATGTGCCATATGTACATATACATACATATATAAAATATTTCTTATATATTAAACCATTAAAAGCTGAATAGATTTAATTTTATATTATCTATTTTGGTGCTTCTATTTACCATCTAACAATAATCTGTCTTTCCATACCTTTATTTCCTCCCCAACAGAATCTGAGACAAAATCAGTCTTGCTAGTTGTTTTCCACATTTCTTTTGTGGTGTTCATAAATATTTACTCAAGAGTTTCCTAGACTGCAGACAATCTGTGGCACTTAATCTGAGTCAAATTGTATTAGCTAAATCTCATCTCATGTTTCCTTTCTTCTTCTACCTCAGAGTCATTAATTGAATTAATTCTTTTCAAAGTTTATCTTGTCCTTCAATTCTCAGCTTTGAACTGTCAACAATTTAAATGTGTTTGGATACATTTTGGCAAATTCCTATATTTACAGGTGGCCTTTGGAGTTAAAGCTGAAAAGCATTAATCTAGTATTAATAGACAAAGCATGGCAAAATAATGGACTAGACTGAAATTTTCTAAGCTAATGAATGACCTCAATGGAAAGGTAATGTAATACCTATGTATTTTATTATATACACACACATACATACATATACAAAAGTCATTACTCCTGCCTGTCTTTTCCTACCATCTTCATCTTGATGCCTTTGTGCACCAAATCACTAAGTCAAGCAGACTGGACCTATCACAAATTTGTTAAATAATCTCAATTGCGATGTCACTGAAGCAATAGTCTTTTTTATGGCACAGTGAAAAGAGCACTTACTGGTAACCAGAAAGATTCATCTTCCTGAGTTTAAATCTGGCCTCAGAAATTTACTAATTGTGTGATCCTGGGCAAGTCACTTAATCTAATTTGCCTTGGTTCCTCATCTGTAAAATGAGCTGGACAAGGAAAGGGCAAACCTACTTCAGTGTCTTTGCCAAAAAAAGAAATCCAAATGAGTTCACAGAGTAAGACATAACTAAAACGACACAATCACCACAAAATAACTCACTCTCCCACTCACCAGAGAGCCTTTTTCCAACCTTTCATTTTTTCTCAAAATTCTCAAGATTTCCATTTTTTCACTCTCTTGACTAAGGACTTTGCATCATTTTTCCCTGAAAAAAACTGAGGCCATTTGTTATTCTATGGTCTTTCTTGCTAAGGTCATTTTACAGATAAGGAATTGAGACTAATGGAGTTAAATAAATGTCTAAGGCTAGATTTGAACTTAGAAAGCCAAGTCATCTTGATTTCAGGCTGAACAGCCTCTCCACTGTGTTGTCTGGTAGCCCCTTCTTAATACCCTAAAGTCTGGTTTCTGACCTCAAAATTCAACCAGAAATACTCTTCAAAGGTATTAATGGCATCTCAATTGCTAAATCTAATGACTTTTCTCAATCTGCATTATGCTTAAATTTTATGCAGCCTTTGAATGTTGTTGTCCTTCATCTCTTAGATATTCTATTCTCTTTATATTTTCAAGACACTAGTCTCTTCTGATTCTTCTCCAATCTGTCTGTTCTTTCTCAATTCTCCTTTACTAGACCTACATCCAGGTTATGCCCTTTTACCTGGGGTCTTCCATAGGACTCTGTCCTACCCTCTTCTCTTTTCCATCTATGATAATTCACTTGGTGAAATCAGCTACCATTGATTCAACTGTTATTTCTATGCTATTGAGGATTATTAGCAAATTTAATCATTCATCTCTAACGTCAAGGCATATGTACAACTGTTTATCAGATATCTCAAACTGGATGTCTTTTAGACATCTTAAACTGAACATGTTCAAAACTGAATTCACTTCTCCTAAGTATCCCTCTCTTCCTAACTTCCCTATGACTGCCAAGGTACCACCACTCTCGTAGGCATTAAGGCTTACAAATCTAGGCCTAATTTTCAACACCCCACTAGTCTCACTCTCCACAATATCCAATCAGTTCCCAAGTCTTATTTTTTCTACTTTCATAACATCCCTTACATACTGTTCCCCACCCTCCCTTTCTTTTCTCTGACATGGTCAGCACCCTGGTACAGGATGGCATCACATCACAGTGCCTGGAACACTGGAGGCACCTAATAATCAACTGATACCAGTAATACTGTAATACATCAGATTGGTCTCCCAACCTTAAGACTTTAAATCCTATAGTATATCTTCTATTTAGCTGTTAAATTTATCTTACTACAAGTACAAATGTGACAATGCTACTTCTCACCCTTCATGTCCCATAAATTCTAGTGGCTCCTTACCACCTCTGGATCAAATATAAAATCTTCTGTTCACACTCAGAGCCCTACACAACTCTTACCTTTCTCATTCTTTCACCATGAACACAAATTCTATAATTCAATGACATTGGCTCTCTTGTTATTCTTCTCACAATACTCCATCATCTGACTCTGTAGATTTTTTACTGTCTGTCTCACATGCTTAGAATGCTCTCCATCTTCATCCTCCAGATGCTTTAAGCCCAAGATAAATCCCACTTTCTACAAGAAGTCTTTCCGAATTCTTCATAATTATAGTGCTTTCACTCCTGCTGATTACTTCCAATTTGTCTTATATATTTCTTGTTTGTAGGTTGTTTTCATGTTGCCTCTCCATGATACTGTGAGCTAACTTCTTGAGAATAAGTAGGGACTGCATTTTTACTTTCCTTGATTCCCAGTACTTAACACAGTACCTGGCACACATCAGGTAAGTAATAGAAATCTTGCTGACTTGCCTTGGAATCAGGAAGACTTGGATTCAAATTCTGCCTTATATACTTGCTTAGCTATGTGACCAGGACAAGTCGCATTTTTAAGACCCTAAGTTTCCTCATTTGTGAAATAGAGATAATAATGATATCTCTCTAGCAACTTCACAGGATCATTATGAGTATCCAATAAGACAATATATAATAAGCATTTTACAAACCATAAAAAGATATATATATATATATACACACATACACATATATATGTAAAAGCTACTGTCATTATGATTATCATCAACATAGTTACCAGTGCTTAAATCTGGTTCTCAGAATTTAACATAATACTCCAATGTTCAACACAAAACTCTAACTTTCCAAATTTTGAAGGTGACCTCCTCTATTAACAAAGTTTAGCTTAGACTGCATTAGCTTTTGTTGCTGACAAATCATATGGATGACTTATAGTGAGTTTTGCAGTCTAATAAAAGTCTTGGATCTTTTCTAGACATAATATCCTGTATAGTTATATTTCACATACATACACCATCTATTTTGCATCTATTCATATCAAATTTTATTATGTTAGATTTGGCTCAATGTCTTAACCTGTCAAGACAATCATAACTGTCATAAAACTTAGCCAATCTCACATAGATAGTAGAGGCCAGAAGTAGGATTGGACAATCAGGCTTTCTATATTCCAGTCATTTTTACTAAATAGCTACTATACAAGGTTGCCTCTAAAGGAGAAAAAATAAAAATGAACAGACCAAATATAACAAAGTGCAAATAATATTCTACAAATTAAACAAAAGATTTGTATAATGGATTTTTAACTCAATAATGAGCCTTTAAAAATTTCTTTGCTATATATTTAGCATGAGTTTGTGATGCAAATAATAAAATATTTGACAAAAGTCTCTTACCTTCTGGAGCATCTGCATCACATTGCTTTGGCACAGATAGTGTATGGTTCCCTTTGTGGTCAACATATGTTGCATTGCTCTGGAAAAAAGAGGAAATGTAGTCATGATACAACTTTTTTAATGGAATAGTATCTTTTTAATGATTTAAAAATATTTCAGTAGAAATGCTTTAATCTGAATGTTATATTTCACAGATTTATTTAATAAAGAGAAGAGAAAAAAAAACCACTATTGAGGGAACAGGACCTTGAAGAATTCTGGCAGAGTACACCTAAAAAGGCAAGGCAGCTAGCTCAGTGGATTGAGCAGTGGACCTAGAGTCGGGAAGACCTGAATCAAATCTCATTTCAGACACTTACTAGCTGTGTGACATTGAGCATGTCAATTAACTTATTTGCCTTTATCCACTGGAGAAGAAAATTGAAACCTCATGAAGAATATTGGCATCCTAGGATTCAACGTGTCACAAAGAGTGAACAACACCTGAAGCAGTCATACTATGAAATCCTACAAATAAGTCAAAAATACAGTACAATGATATCATGTATAACAACACACTGTTTACAATTAGTGTAATATAAATAATACTTACATAGTAACTTATTCAATTTTACAAAATTTATCAGGCATCAGGAAGCAAAGAAAAAATATCCTAAGGTAGCAATGAACCAATTCAATGGCAAAAAGTTCATGGGCAAATGACAGAAAAGGCCAATTTTTTTTTTAATTTTAATTTTTCCCTTTCTAAAATCTCTTGTTGTCAGTTATTTTTATCCTGGCTAGTTTTCTCTCCAACTTTCTTAAATCAACTAATATATATATATATATATATACTACAATTTGCAAACATTAAAACCCTATATCATCAGCTATTTACAAGTCTACTGTAATAACTTATAATACTTGATCTCTCCTACAAGGTACCATTCTCCAAAAAGAAACATTCTTTTCTGATAAAATCTTACTAGACTTTAAATATTTGAGTTTTTAAATATTAAAGTCATTCTGATCAAAACAATTTTGATTTACACTAAAGTATGAATATCTGATATGTAAATGAAGTGGGGGGTTGAAGGGCTATAATGGGTAGTTTATAATAGTGGGTAGTTTATAAAAGCTAAGTAGAGTTCTTTTCATATGTCCTATTATATGAAAGAAGGAGCTATTTGCAATTGGTTCCTGGGAAGGAAAAAGTAAAAGAGGTTCAGTGAGAGATATTTCATTTCAAATTACAATTTTAGTTCATTTACAATTACTATTTAGAGATAATCCAAATGGGTAATGGCTGAGCAAATTCACGAATATAATAAAATAAAACTGTATCATAAGAAATGACAAAAAAGGAGCAACTAGATGGTGCAGTGGATAGAGTGCCAGCCCTGAATTCAGGAGGACCTGTGTTCAAATCTGGTCTCAGACACTTAACACTTCCTAACTGTGTGACCCTAGGTAAGTCACTTAACCCCAATTGCTTCAGCAAAAATAAATAAATAAATAAATAAATGTCTTATAATTAGTGGTTTGGTACCAAAAATTAGGGTTGGTTGTGTATACCTGGAAGCTCCATGAGGGTAGGAGAAATTTGATTTTGTTTTGATATCCCCAAGTATCTGCCACATGATTCAGAACTTTACAAATTGATATGTATAGAAACTAAAAGTCACGGAAGATTACTGAGAAATGAATGAGACAGTAAAGGGGAACCAAAGATAGATACTTGACAGGAAATGATGATGAATCCAATAAAAGAAATTGAGAATGCAGTCAAGCTGAAGGAGAGTCAAGAGAAAGCAACATCATAAAAATTTAAGGAGAGATGAATGTCCAAGGGACAAGAAAAGTTTGAGTAGTCGGCAATGTGGGATGCTGCAGGGAAGTCAAATTAAAGACTGAGAATGACCCATCTGATTTAAGAGAACTTTTAAGCTAAGTGGTAAGGTTAGAAATAGTATTTCAGATGATTGAGAAAAAAAGTAGACATTCTTCTGGGAGTTTGTCTGTCAAAGGGAAGAATAGCCTCAGGGGATGGGAAAGGCAAATAAAAGGTTTTTAAAGTTGATGGTGACTTAGGATTGTTTTTAAATAGTAAGGAAAGTGATATAATTAAGAGATATTGAAAAGAAGAAAGAGAGCATTCCTTGGCAGAATAAGCTAGCAGAGAAAATAGGGTTGATGGAACCAATATCTGCCTCTTGGTCAGAGACAGGATCTAACGACTCGAAATACAGAATAATTTCTAAGGTATTAAAATATAAATCAGTGGAGAAGCCCTTGTGATTGGATTATTTTCTTCCTATGTTAGGAGGCAAGATTCTCAGCTGCTAGGGACAGGGAAGGCTGCCAGAGGCTTGAGAGATAGGGGACGTCCCTTACAGAACAATAAAAAGATAGCCATGCAGCAAATAAAGATCCAACTAAGATTATAACAGTTATTCCTACTGGAGACTGAGGTGATGCCCATCAACTGGAGAATGGCTGAATAAGTTAAGGTATATGAATGTTATGGGATATTATTGTTCTATAAGAAAAGATCAGCAGGATGATTTCTGAGAGGCTTGGAGAGACCTACATGAACTGATGCTAAGTGAAATGAGCAGAACCAGGAGATCATTGTACATGGCAACAAGATTATACGATGATCAATTTTGATGGACGTGGCTCTTTTCAACAATGATTCAGACTAGTTCCAACGGTCTTGTGATGAACAGAGCCACCTACACCCAGAGAGAGGGCTGTGGAAACTGAATGTGAAAACACAACATAGTATTTTCACTCTTTGTTGTTTGCTTGCATTTTGTTTTCTTTCTCTTTTTTTTTTCCCTTTTTGATTTGATTTTTCTTGTGCAGCAAGATAATTGTGTAAATATGTATGCATATATTGGATTTAACATATATTTTTTACCATGTTTAACATATATTGGATTACTTGCTATCTAGGGGAGGGAAAGAGGAAAAGAAGGGAAAAAATTGGAACACAAGGTTTCGCAAGGGTTAATGTTGAAAATTTATCTGTGTATATCTTTTGAAAATTAAAAAGCTTTAATAAAAAAATACAAAAAAAGAAATAATTATTCTTGACTCGGTCAACTTGGTTTTGTGATTTCCTTCAGCACCATTTAGCAATATACGTGAGAAGATAATGAAGTAGGCCTACAGTGTGGGTAACCCAAGGTTTGGTTTGGAAAGGAATAAATAATGTTACATGCTAAGAAAGAAAAGAATTAGGCAATAAAGGATAGAGTGTATAGTTGAACCAACGAACTATGCAGCATAAAGAATTGTGAAAGGAGTTAAACATAGGACCCTTGGCATGGGAGACTGAAAAGAAATGGAATGACTAGTAGTTCAGGTGATAATGAATAGATTTAGCAGGGAACACAATCCAGTGATAGTTCAAGATGTGCATTTTTTCTCATTTTTATAAGCCTTATGCTATTACTCTTATAAATACTGATATGATCATGAGTAACAATCTTTTTGAGACTTACATTATTCTCTCAGACTTATCTACAAAAGTTGTAATCTTTTACAATGTATTAGTACCCTGATACAATAAAGTAACAAATCTTTAATGTACTAATAGAATGAATTCTTGCATTAGCTGCATTCAGAATTGTGTAGCCTCTTCTATATTTTGAGTCCATCTTTTTTTGTGGGAAGGTAGATAGTTTCTTCATCCTTTTTCCTTAGAATTTTGCTTGGTCATTATATTGATGGAAGTTCCTAAGTCTTTCAAATTTGTTTTTTATGCAATGTTATTATAAATTGTTTTGGTTCTCCTTGTTTTACTCTCCTTCAATTTATACAAGTCTTCCCAGTCTTGCTTGATACAGTCATTTCTTTTTCCTTTTTTTTTTTTTCCTGAAGCAATTGGGGTTAAGGGACTTGCCCAGGGTCACACAGCTAAAAAGTGTTAAGTGTCTGATACCAGATTTGAACTCAGTTTCTCCTGACTTCAGGGCTGGTGCTCTATCCATTGCACCACCTAGCTGCTTCAGACATTTTTATTTATTCAAAACAAATAGAAAAAGAAAAAATATTGTCATGTATACAGCAGAACACAAGAGAAGATTCAAAATATGAAACAATGAATTTTCATTTCAAGAAAGAATATATAATAAATGTTACATATTGTATTCAGAACTGTCCATCTTTTCTTTGCTTCTTTGCAGATTTTTCCTTTTTTGCTGTGAACTTTACTTTGTTCTTTTTTTCCCCTTTCCTCCCTTTCCCCTTCTTCTTCCCTAAGCCTGCTACAGTTAAGTGTGAATATATCTATATATACACATACTTTTAGATAAATATGCAAATACATATACATACATAGGTATCTATAATCATACAATATACTTCTATAGACATCTATATAAGGTTGTTATGCTTGCAAGATCCTTTGTTTCTCTAAAAATGGATAACATCATTCTTCTTTAGGTCAAAGTGTTGTACCATTTTTCTAAATCCACCAATTCATGATTTACTATACCATAGCAATATCCCAACCTTATACCATCTAGTCATTTTAAATAATCTAAAACAGTATTAATTGGCTTACATATAATGTAATTTCCCCATATTTTTGTCTTTTGATTGAATCTATTTTAACTTTATCTGATGTCAATGACACTAACCTCTGCTTTTTTTCTAATAAATTCTACTCCTAATCATTATTATCTATATGCATATCACATTTCCTATTCCTGCTGACTCCCCTACTTTAATTTTACCTACTACCTAGCCTTGCTATTACTTAATCTACCCCCCATTCCCCTCCCCCCTGAGCCAGGATATTCTTATTCTCTCTCCCCACCCTTTCTTTTCCTTTTTATCCAATTCCTTTTAATCTGCACAGCTTATTCCATTTCCACTAACCAATAGGCCCTTTTATACTCCCCCACTTTATCTCATATATATATATATATATACTATCCTGTTTAATCCATTCTTGATGTCACTAGGATTCCATAACCACCAAACCTCCTCCTCTACCTAATTTGTGTAAATTCTTGTTTTCATACCTCACTTATATAATCTAAATGCTTTTTACTTTTTCTAAATCTGTTGTTTTTCTTATGTCTCACATTATTATATTTTTTCATTCTTTATGTATATGTATGTATATATATATATATATATATATAGTTTTGTTATTTGTCTTTCTTGATCTCTCATAATATTACTGGCTTCTCCTTGCCCAATTCTAGTTTTCAGAATTTTTTATGTGAGTTTTTATTATATATCCTGCAATTTTGCTAAAGTTGTTAATTGTTTCAAGTAGTTTTTTAGTTGACTCTAAAGGATTCGCTAAATATACCATCATATCATCTGCAAAGAGTGAGTTTTATTTCCTCTTTGTCTAATCTAATTTTTCAATTTTTTTTCTTCTTTTATTGCTAAAGATAACATTTCTAGTACAATATTCAATAATAGTGGTGATAATGGGCATCCTTGTTTTACTCCTGATCTAACTGGGAATCCTTTTAGCTTCTCCCCAATATATATAATGCTGAAAGGTTTAAGGAAAAACTCCATTTATTCTTATATAAAGAAAGCTTGGAATTTTCTGACCTACTGGTAATCTTATTGTAATTCTTGATCAATTCTTCTCCCTCACTTTTAATATCAATTCAGTTGCCAAGTCTTGTCAATTCCACTATTTCAGCATCTCTTTTATCCATCTCATCTCTATACTCCCATAACTAATTGCCCTAAATCGGGTCCTCACTACACCCTGATGAGATCACTGCAAAAGAAATCTTTAATTGAACTCTGGGCTTCAAGTCTCTACTAATACAGAAGTTTTATTATTTTCTTACTACATACAAAGCACTGTGTATACCAGAAACTGAATAAAACAAAATGAAAAATGGTTCCTATTCTCCATGAATAGAATTGTTATGGGGTTGGCCTGGCAGATATGTAGATAAATTTATACCTAATCATTTAAAGAAAGCTAGAAACCTAACAATTAGATGGTTTAGGAAAGACTTTCTTCTGAAGGTGGCCCACGAGCTGAGTCTTGAAGGAAGCTATAGAATCTGAAAAGTGAAGGAGAAGAGGAAGTATACTCTCAGCCCGAGGGAAATCTTATGCAAAGGTACAGAGTTCAAGTACAAAGAACTGCCTTCTGAAAACAATGATGGATCAGTTTAGAATGTAGAGCACAGTAATGTGAACTAAGTCAGGTTTTGGAGGGTTCTTAATGCCAAACTGAAGAGGTTCTATTTTATCTCTGAAGTTAGAGCCACTAAAAATACTTTGAGGCATAAGAGTGACAATCAAACTTCTGTTTTTGCAATGTTTTTTGGCAACTATGTGTAGATGGACTGGAGAGGGCATCATTTAAAATGAATGTTACAAGATGCCTAAATAACACTTATTTGTGTTGCAGACTTCAGAGGATAACTATTTGAGAGAAAAGCCAAATTGCTCACAAACTCTAGATTTCAGTCATAAATTAAACAAAGGCCAAAGAATGCTATAGGATAGACATGAATTATTTAGTACACATACATTTAACACTGCTAAATAATGGCATTTCTTCATTCAACAAATATTTACTAAACAGAGGTGTAAAGAGAGGTGATAAAAGAATAAAATAATCTTATTCTTGTCTTCTAGTAGCTTAAAATCCATTAGGGAAACAAGACAATACAATCATGAAACACATATACAATATAATGTGTGGTAACAAATGAAAATAAATCACAAAGAGCATGTATAGTTTTTTTTACTTCAACAGCACAGTGACTCACATGTAGGCATATATTGATGTTTGACACATTCATTTAAAAGATAGCTACCCAACAGCAAGATTATATGATAATCAATTCTGATGGATGTGGCTCTTTTCACCATGATTGAGGGCAGTTCCAATGATCTTGTGATGGAGAGAGCCACCTACATCCAGAGAAAAGTCTGTGAAGACTGAGTACGCATTACAACATAGCATTTTCACTCTTTTTTTTTGTTGTTTGCTTGCATTTTGTTTTGTTTCTCAATTTTTTTCCTTTTTAATCTGACTTTTCTTGTGCAGCGTGATAATTACATAAACATGTATACTGGATTTAACATATGTATATTTAACATGCTAACATATACTGGATTGCTTGCCATCTAAGAGAAGAGGTGGGGGGAAGGGGAGGAGAAATTTGGAACTCAAGGTTTTGCAAGGGCCAATGTTGAAAAATTATCCATGCATATGTTTTGAAAATAAAACTTTTTTTAAAAAGCCAAAAACTCTATAAAATGAAAATTTTCAAAATGAAGGCCTTTATTTCATTTATCTTGGTGGGGAAAAATGATAGTGTTCCTGGAACTATACAAAGTTACTTCCTCCTTCACCAAATACATCCAAATGTAAGAAGGCAAAAAACAAAACAAAACAAAACAAAAAAAATCCCAAACATGAAAAAGTATATACCATATGTTTGAGATTCACATCAACAATGGGGTAGCTTAAAGGAAAAATTGAGGCAGAGTTAAGGTAAAAATTGCAATCATGTTATACAAATGAGGGGCAGAAGAATATATATATATAAGTGTTAGAAGGAGAAGGAGGGCTCATAGTTCTGAAAACCTACTCATCGGGAATGAGTTCAATAGGCAACACTACATACATACCATAAAGGGTACAGTACCTTCTAAAACATATAAAGAAGTAAGTGGGTAGGGCAGGGCAGACAGGGAAATAAAGGATGTGGGAAGAAGGCTAGGGAAGGGTCCACAGGTAGGGGGAGGTTAAGTAATAGCAAAGCAAGTTATGGAGAAGAATGGAAGCAAAGAATCAGCAGAGATATGAAAACTATATTTATGCATGTATGTGAAGAGAGTGGGATGTGTGTGTATGTATGGGTATGCACTTATCTACATATGTATACATAAATATATCCTTTTCTTAACTATAGCTTGCTTAAGGGTGGGGGGGATGAAAGTGGGGAAAAAAGAATAAAGTTAAAAAAAAGGTACACAGATGAGAACAAAAGAACAATTTACAAGGAAGTAAAGAAAAGATGGACATTCATGAATATAATTTCTTCTACTACTATATATACTTTCTTGAACTGGTAATTTTGTCGTTACATATTTTGAATCCTTCCTGATGTTCTTCTGGGCACATGACAATGCTCTTTTTTGTTTTGTTTTGAATTTCTTTTCTATTTTTCTTATTTAGTTGTTTAAATAAAAAGAAATTTTAAAAAATAAAAATCTGTATTATCTGAAAAAATAAAATAAATAACATGGCACAGCAATTAAAAAACATGAAGTTATTTCAGAAAAATTATTTTGTAAGTACTATTTAAGATTAACTGGAAGAGTGAAAAAAATTAGATAAAAGGAGACACAGATGTTGAATTGTAGTCTCTTTCACCATTAGTCAGAATAGAACTAGAAGAGGGCCTTCTTCTATACTCCTAGAAAATAAATATAACTGAAATAGCAGAATTAATAAAAGAGCTCCCTCTGAAGTCAGCACCTATGGCAACTGACATAACATTCTCTTAAACTATTTTCTTTTGGGAACTTATTAGTCATATAGTCATTCATTAAGAGGGAATATTAAGAGTTTTAATAAAGCTCTGAAATAAAACGCAATAGCCTAGTAGCATGATATTTATTTAAGAAAACTTTATAATGAAGTTTAGTACATAATTCTCAAGAGAATTTTATACCATATTATATGAATAATATAAGAATAATCTTATATTATATGAAAAACATAAACATAGTGTTTATCTATACTATCTCTCTCATTACTATAGATATACTATAGTATTTATAGTATATCTATACCAGAAGAAAGTGGGAATGATTACATAAAAAAGAAAACTAAATAGGAAGGGGGAGGTCATGAAAATGTTCTAAAATATATATATATATATATATATAATAGGTTATCATATCGACTAGATGGCCTCTATGATCTGTTTCAGATCTAAGATTTTAGATTCAAGCAAAATGTAGATGAAGATATATTAATATATAGTGCTCACCTCTATTAAGTATTTTTGGCTTCCATACATAACATACTGGGGGGCAAGACTGTAAATCATATAGCTAGTGTGAAGGACAATCAGCAGAAGTATCATGCAGAGAAATAAGAGTGCTTGGGGTCTGGTTCTACCTCTTCTGATCTTGTATAACTGGGGGGAAAAAAGTGTAGCATTAAAATATTAGCATTATTGTTTCAAGTAGAATACTAACCTCATATTCTCTATTAAAGAAAATATTTTTGTAATCAATCTTTTCCAAAATAAAGTCTAAAAGGTCTTAATCATTGCTAGTGGTTATAAAAAGCTCTTTCCTCACACAGCTTTTAGGTTCAATATACTTATTTGTTCACAGAAAATAGTTAATGCAAAAGCTTTTAAGTCCAAAATGGCCTATATGTGTGTGTATATATATATATATGTACATATATATATAAAATCAATTTTTAAAACCAGCAATCTAAAAATATTACAATATTAACAGTCATTATTTTTGTATTAACTGTAGAGCAAAGGTTAATAATCTTATATTAATGAGCTCTTTTTTTCCCTTCTTTAAAAAATGTAGATACCTATTTCAATATAACTGGTTTTATAAGCCTATATACTTTGCTGTATACATTTAAAAACATTATTCTGATAAGTGATTTATAGATTTTAACAGATTACCAAAGGGACATGCACAAAAACCATTAAGAACCCCCTATTCTGGAGCATACTTGTTTATATGAAGATAATGAGATGACAAAGTATTAAATCAATAAGAATTACCTAATATCATCTGAAATCATTAGGATAATTTTAGTATTAAAATTTTAAGTATCTGACAATATGTTACATATATATATTATAAATTTGTAATAGGAAGTAAAATGAAATCAACTGACTGACAATACCATATTCATGAAATACATTTAAGAAAACTACAATTGGCTCGGTAACAACTTCTGAAATAAAGATATTTTTACACTTCTTCCAAATATGGATAAACCAAATTAGGAATAAGTGAAATATAAAGGAATCAATATATTTGTTTCAAATTATTGGAATTGTTAAAATATAGTCCATTAAATATGATATCAAATACAACATCATGTCATTACTGTTTGATTTGTTTAACTTTCCATACCTATTTTATGTCTTTACATATAAAATGACATCAAGGAGGTGAATTTTCATTCAATTAACTCGTAAGATTCAAACAACATCTTCATGGGTTTACTTTAAATATTACATTTAATTTGTGTGGATATTTAACATAATAAAATTGAGTAATTTCTCTAGCATAAAAAAAAAATTGTGTACTGTATAGTTTACTCTCAAAGCTTTAGATTATATGCCACCCTTTAAATTTCAGTGTATACTGAATTCAATCACACTAATGTTACAGAGAATTATAAATTCTACAAATTTAAATATTTAATGAAAACCGATAATTAATCATTTTTGATAACTTTGGTGAAACTTCTCCCTTTATCTTCACAAAACAAATAACATACCTTAGTATTAGATATTGCATATATAGAGGGGTAAATGAAAATGATTTTTGAGTAGTATATATTTTTATTACTCACTCTGATCCAAAAGAACCATATGCCAATATTCCGAATCCCCGCCATTGAAGTGAAAATAAAGTACATAATTATGGTTGTTATAAGAAGATAATCAAGTGGGAAAACCTGAAAGAGAAAAATTCAATTTTAAAATAGAAATAAACTGTCAAGAATGCTACAATATAAAAATCTGCTGGGGTTGGAGCCAAGATGGCGAACTGCAGACCGTTCTCTGTGAGCTCCTGAGACCTTCCCTCAGACCCAGACAAATTGAGCCTCTGAACTGGTTTTGGAGTGAGGGCTCCACCAAACACTTGGACTACAACGCACCTCTATCAACAATCTACTTTGAAAAAACTCCAGAGGTTAGTCTCAGGGGAATCGGCCACGGGGCGGAAGTGTGGCTGCAACAGAGGCGGATTTTAGGCCCAGGAAGCCCCTGGGCCTGGGCCACTTGGCTCTGCTTGCGGGCAGGTGCTTTGGCAGATCTGCCTTTGGTAAAAGGTGGATTGAGAGCAGCTGAAAATGTGGTCCTAGTGCAGATCTAGCCCGACCAGCCTCAGACAGTAAGTCAACTCAGCAAACTGCCCCAGGGCAAATTGAAACTGCGGCAGTATTCCCTGCTGGTGACTGATACCTCAGCTCAAAACCATAAGTAAGAAGCAGAAGTGAGCTCTCACCATAGACAGCTTCTACGGAGAAAAAGTAGAGTCCCCAGGTCCTGAGATTCTGAAAACATTCCCAGATGAAGCCACAAAGGCGGACTTAAGCTGGTCTCCCTTTCAGAAGGCTTACCTGGAAGATTGCATAAAGAATCTCAAAAGAAAGCTAGAAGAAGAATGGGGAAATAAATTGAGATCAGGGTAACAGAGATATGAAAAACTGGAAAACAGGACTGGTGAATTGGAAAAAGAAAACAATTCACTGAAAAACAAAATTGGTGAATTGGAAAAAGACAACAATTCACTGGAAAATAAAATGGGCAAAATGGAAAAAGAATGGATTGAATCAAGAAATTCAACTGGCCAGCTACAAAAGGAGCTAAAAAAGATAACTGAAGGAAATAATACCTTAAAAATTAAAATTGAACAAATAGAAGTAAATGACTCAGTAAGACTTCAAGAATCAGTCAAACAAAAACAAAAAAAAATGAAAAAATAGAAGAAAATATGAAATATCTCCTAGGAAAAACAACCGACTTGGAAAACAGATCCAGGAGAGACAATCTAAGGATTATCGGACTCCCTGAAAGCCACAATGAAAAAAAGAACTTTGATGCTATCTTCCAGGAAATCATGAAAGAGAATTGCCCTGATGTTTTAGAATCAGAAGGCAAAATTGGCATTGAAAGAATTCACAGATCACCTCCTGAAAGAGACCCCAAAATTAAAACCCCAAGGAATATCGTGGCCAAATTTCAGGACTATCGCACCAAGGAAAGGATATTGCAAGCAGCTAGAAAGAACAAGTTCAAATCCCGAGGAACTGTAATGAGAATTACACAAGATCTGTCAGCTTCCACATTAAAAGATCAAAGGGCCTGGAATCAGATATTCCGAAAGGCAAAAGAACTTGGATTATAGCCAAGAATAAGTTATCCAGCTAGAATGAGCATCATCTTCCAGGGAAGAAGCTGGTCATTCAATGATACAGGAGAATTTCACCTATTTCTAATGAAAAGACCAGATCTGAGAAAAAAAAATGACCTCCAAATACAGAACTCAAGAGAAGCATAAAAAGGTAAAAAGGAAAGAACTCTTGCGAACTATATTTCTACTATAGGTATCCTTAAAGAATGGGGGTATAATTGGATTTTTCTTTGATAATAATGGAAAGGAAATTAGAGGTGAAAGGGATACAATACTGGAAAAAAAAAGGGGGGAAGGAGGCAAAATAAAGTAAAAATAAAAGAGGTAAAATAAGGCAAAATCTCATAGATTAGAGACATAGAAGATCTAATATGATTGAGAGAAAGAAGGGAGGGCGATGAGTATTGTGTAAACTTTACTCTCATTAGATTGGACTCTAAGAGAGTATATCAGACACAATTGGCTTCAAAGAAAGGCCTGACCCTCCTTGTGGGAAGGTGGGAGGGAAAGGAGGAAAGGAAATGGATAAACTAATAGAAGGATTAGGGGAAAGGTATAAAGGGGAGAGAGGGATTCTAAAGGGGAGAGGACTACTGGTGGGAGGTGGTCATCAAAAATAAAGTACTGGGAAGGGGGGAAGGGAGAGAGGGGAAAGGGAAGAGAAAATCATAACTCTGGGTAAATAAGATGGCAGGGAATACAGATATAGTTATTTTAACTCTGAATGTGAATGGGATGAACTCTCCCATAAAACGGAAGCGGGTAGCAGACTGGATTAAAAGCCAGAATCCTACAATATGTTGTTTACAAGAAACACATCTAAAACATAAAATTTTAGCAATGAGATTACAGAAAGTTATCCCCAGGATAATACACCATGACCAAGTAGGATTTATACCAGGAATGCAGGGATGGTTCAATATTAGGAAAACTATTAGTATAATCAATTATATTAATAACCAAATTAACAAAAAACATATGATTATCTCAACAGATGCAGAAAAAGCCTTTGATAAAATCCAACACCCATTCTTATTAAAAACACTGGAGAGTATAGGAATAAATGGGCTCTTCCTTAAAATGATTAGTAGTATCTACTTAAAACCATCAGCAAGCATCATATGTAATGGAGTCAAACTAGAACCATTCCCAATAAGATCAGGAGTGAAACAAGGCTGCCCACTGTCACCATTATTATTTAATATTGCATTAGAAATGTTATCTTTGGCAGTAAGAGAAAAAAGAGGGATTAAAGGAATTAGAGTAAGTAATGAGGAAACCAAATTATCACTCTTTGCAGATGACATGATGATATACGTAGAGAACCCTAAAGACTCAACTAAAAACCCACTAGAAACAATTCTCAACTTTAGCAAAGTTGCAGGATACAAAATAAATCCACATAAATCATCAGCATTTTTATATATTACCAATAAAGTTCAGCAGCAAGAGATACAAAAAGAAATTCCATTTAAAATAACTGTTGATAGTATAAAATATTTGGGAATTTATCTGCCAAGGGAAAGTCAGGAACTATATGAACTAAGCTACAAAACATTTTCCACACAAATAAAATCAGACCTAGTCAATTTGAAAAACTTAAAATGCTCATGGGTAGGCCAAGCGAATATAATAAAAATGACAGTACTACCCAAACTAATTTACTTATTTAGTGCCATACCAATCAAACTCCCAAAAAATTATCTTACAGATCTAGAAAAAATAGTAGCAAAATTCATTTGGAAGAACAAAAGGTCAAGAGTTTCAAGAGAATTAATGAAAAAAAAGGCTGATGATGGTGGACTTGCTGTACCAGATCTAAAACTATATTACAAAGCAGCGGTCATCAAAACCATTTGGTACTGGCTAAGCAATAGAGTAGTCAATCAGTGGAATAGGATAGAATCACAAGACAAATTAGGCAATAACTATAGCAATTTAGTCTTTGATAAACCCAAAGACCCCAGCTTCTGGGATAAGTACTCACTATTTGACAAAAACTGCTGGGAAAATTGGAAACTAGTGTGGAAGAAATTAGGGCTTGACCCACATCTAA